>MDKI01248252.1:0-32361 GCA_005239505.1 Nicotiana paniculata | reverse complement strand
TGATTATGTCTTTAACGTTTTCAAAATGAACTCACGATTTAAAGGTTTTCACTCGAAGGTTTGCCCAGTTTTATTGAGTCATTGGCTAAGGTCTGGCGTGAATAAACTGATGTAGTGCGGAGTTGCTTGTGTTTTTGTTGGGTTGTAGTTCCCGCCATTTGGATTGCATCCTTCCCATTCTCTTTGCGTATTTATATTATGTTGTTCGTTGATCGTGATTATTGGATTTTCTTCCGTGTTATTCGATCGTATCGTTAAATACATTGAGAAATCTTTAGATAGATATTTTGGTTCGGTCATTTATACAACTTTCCTTTTTACTTATTAGACCGGTGGTGTCTTGACTAGTCCCCGTCACTACTTCACCGAGGTTAGTCTTGATACTTACTGGGCACCACTATGGTGTGCTCATACTACACTTCTGCACATTTTTGTGTGCAGCTTTAGGTTATGGTTGTTGGTAGCTGCGCAGATCGTTGATAAGGAGACTCAAGGTAACCCGCTGCTGCGTTCACAGGCTTCAGGGTCACTTTCCTGTTTTATTTCTACTCAACTGTACTTACTTATTCCTAGACAGTTGTACTTAGATTTGATAGAAAGATTTCGTAGAGCTTATGACTTGTATTTACCGGGTTTTGGGAAATTTTAAACTCTGTCAAGAATTATATTTCGAAATTCTTAAAAAAATTCCTTTATTATTGTTGTTGTTCAGTGGAAATGTTAGGCTTACCTAGTACCTAAGACTAGGTGCCATCACGATATCCAACAGAAGGAAATTTGGGTCATGACATGTTGGTATCAAAGCTCTAGGTTCATAGGTGCTATGAGTCATAGGAGGGTTTGGTAAAGTCTTGCGGATCGGTACGGAGACGTATGTACTTATCTTCGAGAGGCTACGAAACTATCAGGACAATTTCACTTCCTTCATTCCTATCGTGCGAGTTCATTGATCTTAAAGTTTGAAATTATCGTTCCATTCTCTCACCGATGGTGAGGACACGAGCGGCGGTTTCGGATGATGTTACCCCGAATAAAATGTCTCAAGGGTCAGAGACACAGGCCAACGAGGAGCATGTGCCGCAGTTAAGATGCCTACCACAGCAGCCGTTGTGAGTCGCCACTAGTCCTAGTTAGGGGGTAGGTACTGGGGGTGCCTGTTGCTACCCCGGACTTCAGAAGACTGGAGCGTAGTTTGAGTACAATTGGTACATCGACTCAGGCCGGGTTGATTCTACTGCACCAGTTGCTTCACAGATCAGGGGAGGAGTTCAGATTCCCACCGTCTACACTCCAGAGCAGCGAAATCATATTGGTCAAGTTCCAGTTGTCATGGCAGTACGGCATGTGGTTTCAGTTCAGCACGTGGTTTGGATAACAAAATCGGAGGTAGAGCACCTTGGGATTTAGAGATACTGGAAGTAACACCCTTCTATCTTTCAGTGGATTGGCGGCGGATAATGCCCAGGGCTTTTTGAAGAGTGTCACCATATTCTTCGTACTTCAGGTATTGTGGAGACGAGCGAGATTTCTTTTGTCATGTCTCAGGTCCAGAATAGTGGATTGATCAGTGGTGGCGGCATATGAGTTGGGGTATCCTGGCCGAGTTAGCTTTACTAGCATGGATTCAGTTTTCGTAGATGTTTTGAGGGAGGTTGCACCTCAGTTCCGTCGGGATGTACATCGCACGGAGTTTGAGCAGTTGCGTCAGAGCGCCATGTCACCATTGGAGTATGCCGTCATATTCAGTGAGTTGGCCAGATATACACCTCACTTGGTTGCTTCAGTTAGGAGGCGAGTCGGTAGATCCATTGAGGGACTCAGGCATGACAGAGAATCTTGGGTCAACCAGTTCAGTTGCATTACCAGCTTCGCATGGGAGCGTTTCCAATACTCATGGGTCTTAGAGGATCCGTATCGTATGTCTTCCACAACCACATTGGCAGAGAGATTGTTTTCAGTGCGGAGATGTTAGCCACAGGGTGAGAGATTGTTCCAGGATTCAGGTGAGAGAGTTATAGCAGGGTGTTCAGGTGGATAGAAGGCGCCTAAGAGGGGGAGGCCCGACCCGTTGATGTGTTGCATATAGTAGGCTAGAGTCCGTCTTATCAGATATCATCACCCGAGTATCGCTTGATGTTCTAAAGTGAGTGCCACTGTATTTCACTATAGTCCTGTTGATCAGGACGAGTTCCCATTATTTTTTGTCTTATTTATGAGTGAGTTTCATGTGTTGCACTCTATTTTTGTGCTTGCTCCTGTTGGGAGATTCTATGAGTAGTAGTCATGTCTATAATTGTTTTATTCATCCTTGATAGTGGTGAAACTGGAAGTGAGTCCATGTCGTCCTCAGTGGAAAGCTTTATGTGATTCTCCTGAATATTTTGTTTTCGAGCTGTGATTTGATACTCCATTGAGATGTGAGTAAGTGAGCGCTATGATTTTGTTATCCGAGATGAATTAGCAGGAGATCTCTATTGGTATGATATATATTCGACATGTGTCGTAGAGTTGAGGGCAAGACCCTCGTGATTCTTTGTGATTTGATATGTTTGGACCGGGTTGAGTACCGCGGTGGAAATTTTATCAGGATGGCATCCTTGTGATTTGTTCATATGCTTTGCTTCTCTCTTGTTATATTTCTTTTGGTAAGTCAATATCGATACAGAGTTATGCCTATGGGCTTGTTTGATAGTACCTTTATATATGCTTCTATCTGTTCTACTCAGCCATTTTGTTATGTGCTTCTTTAGTTCAGTTTGCAGGAAGTGTGCCCGGTGGTGTTAGCTGTGACTCGGTGATTCGGGTGTCTACTGATGAGGTCTTCGTGTTTATTGCATCATTATCAGTATTATGGGATGTGGAAACAGAGAGTTCTTCCATATGCGGGACTAATTGCCAATGTCGAGTTGATTTCGGGCAGTTATGGTGATCAAAAGTGCTATTGAGCCTATGTGTGATGTGCTATGTTGTGTGGTCGTGCCTTATGGGCGTGGACCTGAGTTGATGCAGCTGTTTGAGGCTAATGCCGGACATGGATTTAGAATTGGGTCTTTTGGAAATGAGTAGAAAGTGAGGAATTCAGGTATGAGGCTTATCGATGATGATGAGAAGGCTATATGGCAGTTGTGATGGTGTCATCAGGCTTATTTAGGTTCGGGTGACATGGGATAACCCGCGGGTCTGTGTTGGAAATGCGCAATCAGTGATTGGATGAGTTCAAAGTGAATCTTAGCACGTTCGAGGACGAATGTTTGTTTAAGAGGGGGAGATTGTGATGACCCAAAAGGTCATCCCGTATATTTTTAGCTAATTCTGGGAAAAATTCCGAGGTCGTGAAAACCTCCTTCTATCTCACCTCAATTTGCGTGCACAGTCCGGGCGTGTAGCCGGGAAGCCTTTATGTGAAAAAATTGATAAAAATGATAATTTTGTATTGGAAATTTGAATAAAGTTGAAATGTTTTTGGTAAAAGGACTCGGACCCGTGATTTGATGGTCCCGGAGGGTCCGTAGGAAAATATGGAACTTGGGCGTATGCCCGGAACCGAATTCCGAGGTTCCAAGTCCGAGAAATGAATTTTTAAAGAAAATTGTTTTCGGAAAACTTATAAAGGATTTTGAAAATGAAATTTAAGGTGAAACATGTGACATCGGGCCCATATCATTGTTCCGGAACCTGGTACAGGTTCGATATGTCTTACATGTGCTATCTGTGAAATTTGGTAAGAAACGGACTTAGTTTGACGTGATTCAGACCTTAAATGCAAAAAATGATGTTTAAACAAGTTTTGAGAAATTTCATTGATTTTGAGGTTTAATTTGATGCTTATGATGTTATTTTGCTGTTTTGATTACTCGAATAAGTCCGTAGGATGTTTTTGAGGTTGTGTGTATATTTGGTTTTGAGCCCCGAGGGCTCGGGTGTATTTCGGATAGGTTCCGGGTCCATTTTCCCTATTTTGATCTGTTGAAAACTGTCATCTGGTTTCCTTCTATGCGATCTCATAGAAGGATCCGCGATCGCATAGAGTGTCTGACTCGCCCAGTAAATTCCTTCACTGCGATCACAATAGTTGGTCCGCGATCGCAGAAGCCAACTTACTGCTCATACGCGATCGCATAAGCTGTCCGCGTAGAGCATTTTAAGCCAGCTTCATTTTCCTTCTACGCGATCGTGCCTCGATCCCCGCGATCGCGATGCTTTAAAAGCCTGGGCAGATTATAAGTTTCCAAAATCAGGGGTTTCACCATTTTAAACATATTTTGACTTCAAGAACCCGATTTTGGGCGATTCCTTGAGGGATTTTCACACAAATCGAATGGGTAAGTGTTCTCCCACTAGAATTAAATATATTTCATGAATTAATTCTTGTTTTTATCATTTAAATTGTGTTTTGGGTTGAGGGGATTGTGGGTTTTGAAAGAAAACTTCAAAAATAAAAATTCATGATTTGAATGACCAAATGTTATCGTAATTGGATAAATTTAGTATGGGTGAACTCGTATCGGAATGGGTAATCGGAATTTGTAAAATTTGTCGGGTTCTGAGGTGCGGGCCCGGGGGTCGACTTTTGGGTCGAATTTTTATACATTTGCAAAGATTAAAACTTTATTATTCGGGATCGTTCCTTATACGTTTTACATGTATTTTGAAGTTGTTTTAGTTGATTTTGAGCCGTCCGGAGGCCTTCCCGCCCGAGAAGTCTATTTTTGTGTACCGGATTGTCGTCTTTGAGGTAAGTAGCTTGCCTAACCTTGTGTGGGAGAACTACCCCTTAGGATTGAGTCTTCTATGTTGATTGTAGTCCGCGTACGAGAGGTGACGAGTGTGTACTCAAAATTATTTGCAAATAGATTGCCCTTTAGGGATTTTTGGGTCCTTATGTTCCCCGTATATGAATTGAACTTGTTATATATGAATTCCTGATTTCTAGTCTCATCTCCTCCTGATCAAGTTAGAAGTACTTGCCTAGCATTCCTTGTTTCTTATATGATCTTAATTGACTTAAATGAAGACTTTGTTTTTCCTACCGTTATGATATGTCTTCCTTCATATGCTTTCTATTTACTGAGCATTGTTCAAACTGAGTTTATTCGATGAAGATAATTTTCTAAGTGAGATTGCTTATAGCTGATTCCCTTGGCGGGATGATTTAGTTCTTGGTTGCGAACTTGAATGTATAAAATCGTTGCTATATTTGTCTTGTCTTCCCCTCGTTATGTTGTTCTCTCTTTGTGTTTGGCATTCCTCTCAGTGGCTACTTCTTATGAGCGAGTGGTTACTACTTTGTGAATTAAGCCTTCGTATTGATTTGCTCATCGCACGTTGTGTTCGGCCTTGTTTGCTTTCGCGCCGGTTGTGGCAATATATGTTAATTTATTTCGCATTCTGGTTGTTTTCCTCAGTGTTTGCATTGCATATTTAAATTGGGTCTATGGACAGAGATCCAGGAGCTTTCCCCCTGTACAGCATCACATATTTAAATTGGGACTACAGACAGAGATCCGGGAGCTTTCCCCTATACGGCATCACATATTTAAATTGGGACTACGGACAGAGATCCGGGAGTTTTCCCCTGTACAACATCACATATTTAAATTGAGACTACGGACAGAGATCCGAGAGCTTTCCACCTGTACTGCATCACATATTTAAATTGGGACTATGGACAGAGATCCAGGAGCTTCCCCCCTGTACGGTATCATATATTTAAATTGGGACTACGGATAGAGGTCCGGGAGCTTTCCCCTGTACTGCATCACATATTTAAATTGGGACTACGGATAGAGGTCCGGGAGCTTTCCCCTGTACTGCATCACATATTTAAATTGGGACTACGGACAGAGATCCGGGAGTTTTCCTCCTGTACTGCATTGCATATTTAAATTGGGACTACGAACAGAGATCCGGGAGCTTTCCCCCTGTACTGCATCGCATATTTAAATTGGGACTACGGACAGAGATCCGGGAGCTTTCCCCCTGTACTGCATTGCATGACAAATTCTGAGTGGCGTATTGAGTTTCGGTAGTTTTATGACTGAGGAGATTTGAATCGAAAGATATAAATATATATATTGAAAAGTATAGCTGAAAAGCAATTATCTCCAGGAAAAGCTATGTCTAAAGGACTTCTTTCCGAAAGTACATTTGAAAAACATTTGTCTTGCAAAATGATAATATTTGAAAGAGCAATACTTGGGAAAATTATTTTGAACATCACGTATTTTGATGATATTTGAAAGAGAAATATTTGGGAAAAATATATTTTGAACATCACTTATTTTGATGATATTTGAAAGATCAGTACTTGGGAAAATATATTTTGAACATCACTTATTTTGATGATATTTGAAAGATCAGTACTTGGGAAAATATATTTGAAACATCACGTATTTTGATGATACTTGAAAGAGCAGTATTTGGGAAAGTGTATTTGAACACCTCGTACTTGAAGAAACTATGTTATAAAGATTTCTCTTTATAAAAATATATAAATATACATTCAGATAAAGTATGTTTCAAAGAAGAAATTTCTCTATTCTGAAATGATTATGTCTTTAACGTTTTTAAAATGAACTCACGATTTAAAGGTTTTCACTCGAAGATTTGACCAGTTTTATTGAGTCATTGGCTAAGGCCTGACGTGAATAAACGGATGTAGTGCTGAGTTGCTTGTGTTTTTGTTGGGTTGTAGTTCCCGCCATTTGGATTGCATCCTTCCCATTCTCTTTGCGTATTTCTATTATGTTGTCCGTTGATTGTGATTATTGAATTTTCTTCAGTGTTATTCGATCGTATCGTTAAATACATTGAGAAATCTTTAGATAGACATTTTGGTTCGGTCATTTATACATCTTGCCTTTTTACTTATTAGACCGGTGGTGTCTTGACTAGTCCTCATCACTACTTCACCGAGGTTAGTCTTGATACTTATTGGGCACCGTTGTGGTGTGCTCATACTACACTTCTGCACATTTTTGTGTGCAGCTTCAGGTTATGGTTGTATGTAGTTGCGCAGATCGTTGATGAGGAGACTCAAGGTAACCTACTGCTGCGTTTGCAGGCTTCGAAGCCACCTTCTTGTTTTATTTCTACTCAACTGTACTTACTTATTCTAGACAGTTGTACTTAGATTTGATAGAAGGATTTCGTAGAGCTTATGACTTGTATTTGCCGGGTTTTGGGAAATTTTAAACTCTGTCAAGAATTATATTTCGAAATTCTTAAAAGAATTCCTTTATAATTGTTGTTGTTCAGTGGAAATGTTAGGCTTACCTAGTCCCTAAGACTAGGTTCCATCACGATACCCAACGGAGGGAAATTTGGTTTGTGACATTATGACAGCACGATATCTGGTTTCATTTCAGCCATGGTCAGGTTAGCAACATCGGAGGGAGAATACCTTGGAATTGAGGGGTACTGGAATTACCACCCTTCTATCTTTAAATGGATTGGCGGCAGATAATGCCCAGAGTTTCCTGGAGGAGTGTCACTATATTCTTCGTACTTCGGGTATTGTGGAGACTAACGAGATTGCTTTTGTCACGTCTCAGGTTTAGAATAGTGGGTTGATCAGTGGTGGCGACATATGAGTTGGAGTGACCTGGCCGAGTTAGCTTCACTAGCATGGATTCAGTTTTTGGAGATGCCTTGAGGGAGGTTGCACCTCAGTTCCTTTGGGATGTACGGCACACGGAGTTTGAGCAGTTGCATCAGGGCGTTGTGTCACTATTGGATCATGCCGTTAGATTCAGTGAGTGGGCCAAACATACATTTCACTTGGTTGCCTCAGTTAGGATATGAGCCCGTAGAGTCATTTGGGAGATTCAGGTATGATATTCGGTTTAGCGGGACTCGAGAGTTAGAGTAGGATGCCTCGTTTCAGCAGGTAGTAGGGATCGCTCACTGGTTAGAGCGCATGTGGGATCGGGAGCTAGAGGGAAGACGAGATCTGGGAGAGAGTTCAGGGAGGCAATGAGGCCTCGTAGATCGGAGGAATCTACGGGTCCATATTATGGAGGCAAGGCACGACACGGTAGAAGTTTTGTGGGTCAACCAGTTCAGTTTGCATTACCAGCAACGATATTGTTTTCAGTGTGGAGGTGTTAGCCACAGGGTGAGAGATTGTCCCAGGATTCAGGTAGGTGTGCGGTAGCAGGGTATTCAGGTGAGTAGGGGGCGCCTAAGAGGGGGAGGCCCGACCCGTTGATGTGTTGCATATAGTAGGCCGGAGGCCGATGTGCCAGATATTATCACACAGGTATGTTTTGATGTGTTACAGAGGGTCACCAGTTGTATTTCATTATAGTTCTGTTGGTCGGGACGAGTTCCCTTACATGTTGTTTTATTTATGAGTGAGTTCCATGTTTTGCACTCCATTTTGTGTTTGCTCCTGTTGAGAGATTCTATGAGTAGTAGCCCGTTTCTATCGTTGTTTATTTAATTTTTGATAGTAGTGAAACTGGAAGTGAGTCCTTGTTGTTCTTCGTGGTAAGCTTTAGGTGATTTTCCTAAATATTTTGCTTACGAGTTGTGATTTGATATTCCACCGAGATGTGAGATCAGCTAGCGTTATGATTTTATCAGTTGAGATGAATTAGCGGAGGAATTTGAATTGGTATGATATATTTTCGGTATAAGAATAAGAGTTGAGGGTGAGCTCCTCGTGATATTTTGTGATTCGATATGTTTGGACCGGACTGAGTACCGCAGTGGAAATTTTATTAGGATGGAATCCTTGAGATTTGTTCATATGCTTTGCTTCTTCCTTGTTATATTGCTTTTAGTAAGCCGGTATTGATGGAGAGTTGTGCCTATGGGCTTGTTTGATAGTTCCTTTATGTGTTTCTATCTTCATATTCAGTCATTTCGTTATATGTTTCTTTAGTTTAGTTTGCGGGAGTGTGCCCGGTAGTGGTAGTTGTGGCTCAGTGTTTTGGGTGCCTAATAATGAAGTCTTCGTGTTCATTTCATCATTATTAGTATTAGGGGGTTTGGGAATAGATATCTTTCAAATGTGGGGCTAATTACCAATGTCGAGTTGATTTCGGGCAGCTATTATGATCAAAAGTGTTATGTGAGCCTATGTGTGATGTACTATGTTGTGTGGTCGTTCCTTGTGGGTGTAGTCATGAGTTGATGTAGCTGATTGAGGCTAATGTCGGATATGGATTTAGAATCGGGTCTTTTGTAAATGAGTAGAGGGTGAGAAGTAGAGGTATGAGGCTTATCAGTAGTGATGTGAAGGCTATATTGCAGTTGTGATTGTTTCATCAGGCTTTCGTGAGTTGGGGTGACGTGGGATCACCCGCGGGTATGTGTTAGAAGTGTACAATAAGTGATTGGATATGTTCAAGGTGAATCCTGACACGTTCGAGGACGAACGTTTGTTTAAGAGAGGGAGGATGTGATAACCCAAAAGGTCATCCCGTATTTTTCTAGCTAATTCTATGTTCCAAGGTTGTGAAAACCTCCTTCTATCTCACCTTGATTTGCGTGCGCAGCCCGGGCGTGTAGCCAGGGAGCCTTTAAGGGGAAAACTGATAAAAATGATAATTTTATATTAGAAATTTGAATAAAATTGACTTCGATCAATGTTTTTGGTAAACGGACCCGAACCTGTGATTTGACGGTCCCGGAGGGTCCGTAGGAAAATATGGGACTTGGGCGTATGCCCGGAATCGAATTCCGAAGTCCCTAGTACGAGAAATGAATTTTTAAAGAAAATTGTTTTTCTGAAAAATATAAAGGTTTTTGAAAATGAAATTTGATGTAAAACTTGTGGTATCGGGCTCAACTACAGGTTCGATATGATTTATATGTGTTATCTGTGAAGTTTGGTATGAAACGGACTTGGTTTGACGTGATTCAGGTCAAAAATGCAAAATTTGATGTTTAAAGAAATTTTAAGGAATTTCATTGATTTTTGTGTTTGATTCATCGTTTTAGTGTGTTTTATGTGGTTCGAAACCTCGAGCGAGTTCGTATTAGGTTAAAAGACTTGCTCGTGCTTTTAGGGGGGGGGGCTCGGGTGTGTTTCGGATTGATTTTCCTCATTTTTCCACTGCTGATGCTACCTTCTGGTTTCCTTCTATGCGATCGCATAGAAGGATCCGCAATCGCATAGAGTGTCTGACTCGCCCAGTAATTTCCTTCACTGCGATCGCAATAGTTGGTCCGCGATCGCAGAAGACAACTTACTTTGTTTTAGTTGATTGTAAGCCGTCCGGAGGTCTTTCCGCCCGAGAAGTCTATCTTTGAGTACCGGGTTGTCGTCTTTGAGGTAAGTATCTTGCCTAACATTGTGTAGGGGAACTACCCCTTAGGATTGAGTCTTTCTTGTTGATTGTAGTCCGAGTATGCGAGGTGGCGAGTGTGTACTTGTACTTATTTGCAATTAGATTTCCCTTTTAGGATTCGTAGATTCTTATATTACCTGTGTATGATTTGTAATCCCTTCCTGTTTTCGACGAAGGATGAATGTTTGAAAGTTAAGAGAGTTTAAGAAATTGAATTTGATCCATAATTCTTGGTTTCGATGTTGTAATTTGTGTTCCAAGCCTTCGTACAAGTTTACATAGGGTATATAAACTTGTTAGAATGATTGAACGAGGTTCCTCGGACCTCGGGTGAGTTTTGGGGTGGTTTCGGACCACTTTTAGGCCTTTTGGAATTGCTGATAACTAGTGTCATAGGTGTGCTATGCGATCGCAGAGATCTGGACCGTGATCAGAAAGAGTAAAGTGCAATTCAGGCATTGTGAATCGCGATTGCAGAAGGAAGGGTCGCGATCGCGTAGAAGTAATTTCTGTTGACAGTCGTCTGACTTCGGAGATCATATCTTGCAATCTATAAGGAATTTAGAGATAATCCAGAAAGGAAAGTTGTAGCCCTTTGAATCTAGTTTTCAGAAAATCAAACCATTTATCATTTTGAATTTTATACAAAATATTATGGCCATTATACCGAATGGTGTCTGTGAAGAAGAAAATAAAATTTGTACATCGCGATAGCATGATTTTGGCCGCGATCGCGATGAAGGAAACGATACAGGAACTTTTGTTAACTGTGATCGCATGAGTAATGACCGCGATCGCGAAGGAGGAGGTCTGGTAGGTGTATTAAACATCTAATTTCAGGATTTTGAGCTTATTTTTTTCACTTTTAAGTTCTTGGAGCACATGTGGGGAGATTTGGGGCGATTCTTGAAGATCATTTACACTAAATATCATGAGGTAAGTTATTACTACTTGTTGTAAGATAAATACATGGATTATATATGGATTTAAACATAGAATCTTTTAGAAATATTGAGATTTGGAAGAAAACTTAGAATTTGGTATTTTTGGTTTTTGATCACGAAATTGGGCATGAAATTAGGAATAAATTATATATTTGAGTACGTGGTATTATAGGTAATGTTTATCTTCGAAATGTTTTGAAATCCGGGTATGTGGGCCTGAGCGAAGTTTGGAATTGTTATAAATTGATTAATATGAGTGTTGGAGTATATTTGTATTGTTTTTCATGATTGTTTGACTAGTTTAGGTTGTGAGGCGATGGAGCCGGTTAAAGAACTTTGAAGCGAGGTAAGTCTCCTGTCTAACCTTGTGAGGTGGGTAACTACCCCCTAGGTGATGTAATTACTATGTGGCACTAGTTGTGTGTGTTACGTATGCATGAGGTGACGAGAGTTCGTATGTAGCTAAAGCATATTTATGTTGGGGGTAGACTTAGGACTTTATCATGTAATATTTGAATTATTTGAACTCATTATGTTGGTTTTCAATTTTAAAATTGAAATTGATTTAGAAATATGTATATATTAGGCCGAGCCTTATCACCTTGAGTTGTTGGCAAGCTATTTGAAAAACGGTAAAGGTTATATTCACCTTGAGCTCATGTAATGATTGTAAGTACGCGTCTCGTAATTTGATAATTTTCTTCCTTTCTTGTGGAGTGGGCCGAACGCCTCGGCAGTATAATAGATGCATCTATACTTCGTGCCTCGACCCTCGACAGTGTACATATTATTCTGGATTGGGCCAAACGACCTCGGCATAATCATTCATTATATTGCTAGTAGTCAGAATATTCACGAGACTATCCTTCCTCTGATGCCCTGCACTTCATATAGTGTTTTCCCTATCCGTTTGATACTGGCACTTGATATAGTTGAGTTGTGGAGGTAAAATACAAGACTGGGAGATTTATATCCTTAAAAGAAATTTTTAGATGATTATGTGATTTACAATTTTATCCCATTATTATTGTGGTGATTTATATCTGCTCATGATTTACCATATTGCTTTATTGGACCTCTAGTAAGTTTCGATGTCGACCCCTCATCACTACATCTCCGGGGTTAGGCTAGATACTTACTGGATACACGTTGATTTACGTACTCATGCTGCACTTCTGCACTAAATATACAGGACCTGACATGTTTAATTGATTGTCATCTTGGCGCGTAGGTGGAGCTGATAAGGAGAATTTATGGCGAGCTACATATTCCAGGCTATGTATTGCAGCCCACAGAGTCTCCATCGTACTATTTACTTTATCCTGTCTTATTTATAATCCAGAAAGATGTTGTTTTATTCTTATACTCCTTAGTAAACACTCATGCACTTGTGACACCGTGCTTTGTGATATTCTGTAAATTGTCTGGGGTTTTGCCTAGCATTTTCACACTTATGTTAGTTGTTCTACCTTAATTTGTAAGTTTTCATGATTTTAAAGCGTTGATTTCTTTATTTAATAAGATTCACGATTTCGAAAATAGTAAAATGCATAGTTAAAAGTTATTAGTTCGCCGTTGGCTTGCCCAATGGCTACATGAGCGCCATCACGACCTATAGTGAGTTTTAGGTCATGACATCTTGGTATCAGAGCTCTAGGTTCACTTGGGTATCATGAGTCATGAGTGAGTCTAGTTGAGTCTTACGGATCGATACGGAGATGTCTGTACTTATCTTCGAGAGGCTATAGGATTGTCAGGAGCACTTCCCTTCTTGATTCATCATTGTGCGATTTTATTCCTTTGAGGCTTATGCCTTTATTTCCTTCCTAATCAATCTTATGCGACGTGGAGCGCTTGTTATCAATAGGGAATAAAGGAGTTGTAGTGGTACTGCAGGTGTGGTGCAGGATGTTTCTCCTTGCGTATTCGAGCGAGTTATTATCGTCGCCTTGTTGAAGGGGTTCTGTCGTTTCATACTTGTATCAGTATTGCCTATGGTTTTGAGGTTATGCACAAATTGTTATGATTTCATGCATTGTTATCGTGTTGTGTGGTTGTGAGTGGTAGGTCGCTCATTTATGGATCGTAGCATTGAATGACCCGGAAGGAGGATTTCTCAGTTCATGGTTTAGAGGTTCGGCATTTAATTCTAGCGGAGGATAGACAATTGGACTATTGATGTTCAGGATTTGGTGGATGGAGTAACGAGACTTGTATTTTTTAGCGTGGTGGAATCCTCACTTGTGACGTGGTGTCGTCGTCCTTGTTTGAACGTGTTAAGGCTCGTCGGTGTTATGGTCTTCTTTGATTTTCCTTCGAGGCAGGGTGTTATGAAATGGTGCCTGAGAAGGGGTTGTCATCGATGGCGGTGTGTAGCGGTTTCAGAATCGAATCGATGGTCCTAATGCTAATGGCTCGAGAAAAGATGATCTTCGAAGAGGCTTAGAGTTAGTAGCAATTTATTAGTTCAGGTGCTACAAAGATGGATTTTGTTTTGAGGCAGCATTTGGGTAGCGAAGGATGAGGAAGGGAATGGTAGGAGGAGCCTCGCGGTGGTTGAGTTGCTAGCATGTCACGTATGAAAAGAAGAGGTTTAGAAGTTTCTTAAAGGAGATGGTTTAACCGAAGTGGGAGTGGTAGGGTAGCATATGGGTTCTGTGGCAGGATAGTCACATGCCTTGAGAAAGTTTAGGGCGATTTGGGAATCATGGTGGAAAATGACTAGGTCTACGGATTTTATTTGGGATGGTGGCTACTGCACTGAGGAAGATTGAATATGGAAGAGACGAATTCTCTTGAAATGAAGAGGGGTGTGAAACTTGATTATCGTTTTAGGGATGCAACGTGACTTCGAGTTTGGAATGTATTGTCGGACTTTCAGTTGAGGTCTATGGGGAATGGACAGACTCTTATAGATAGGGGCGAGCATGGGCTCAGGGAGGTTTACTGATTTCATAATGGTTGTGCCCTGTGTAGCGTCGTTGAAGGATGTCAGTATGGAATTCCATAGGTGGGCTAGGTCAGTGGTTGTGTGATTTCTGATTAAGCTTCTACGAGGAGTTCTACATACTACCCAGCGGGAGGTCGAATAGGAAATTGTGGCTGATAATTTGGGATGTTTTTTCAAAGGTTTAACAAGAGATTTAGAGAAATTTGGAGAGTTAACGGTACGAGGTCGTGGTGATTGAGAAGGAGGAATCTTTATGGGTTCTAGATTTGTGTGGTTGTAGCTTGGAGAGCACACCGTCGACGATTAGATCGCGTGGTTGTCTGCTTGTGCGATTTCTGGTTACATGTACATTAGTGGACTATTTATGACTAAGGAAAAGAAAAAGTCAGGGATAATTCGAGCAAATGACTTGATGAATGTGTGCTATAATTTTCCCTTATCGTTTCATGTGCAGGTTTTGGGAAGACTCGAAGTTTATGCTTCTTCTGGATGTGATGTACAAGGAAAAGATTCATCCGCTTGCCTCTTTGGGAGTGTTCGTGTATTATCAGTGCACTATGATTAGGTTATACATTCGGGACCAAGCAAGAGTGGGTGACTCTCAACAATGGTTCAAGTCGGTCCAAGAATTTAAGGTGCATTGTTTGGGGATTTTGGGGTTCATTATGTGACTGAAGGATGGGATTTTGTGGCAGAGTGTGAGGAATACTTGGGGAAATTTATATGTTATCATCGGATATGTGGGGTAATATTGGAGAAATGGGAGAAACTACTTCAGATTCGTAGAAGATCTTTCAGAACGGGTGTACCAGTTGGAGATGCTATTGTGTGCATAAGGAGGGTATCAGATGGTTCATGGGTATTGAGACAATGTGATCTCGTGATTCGAGTCACTCGGGATGAGTGCTGATCGAGTTCCTTATGCTTTTGAATGGAGATATTATTATTTCTAAGGCAAATCAAGAGTAAATTGGAAGGAGTTGGGTCGGTTAGTAATGGTTTGAATCAGCGTGATTGTGGCAATGATTAGTCCTTCGATATTTTAAGCTATACAGGTGATTCGTGGTTGTACGTGCCGGCTTGACAGCCACTGTAATTTGATTGATTTGGAGGTATTTGATTATAATGGCATTTTATGTGTAGATGGATCTCGGAAGAGCTAGGAGGTTTAGACCACGACTTGAGGTTTGTCTTTTTTGTAGTCGCGGGAATTCAATTGTGTGTTGCAACGGTTCTTCTGAAATGAGTTAAGTGAAAAGTTTCTAGCCAATGAAGTATTTATTCTACTGGTGGTTCAGAGGTTATGATGAATTCTTGTACTCTCGCGCAGTGGCGTGATAGGTGCAATGAGCGTAATGGAAATTGGAAGTTGAGGAGCAAGGTTGCGGCTTAGTGTTGATAATAAAGTCACGAGATCGGATGAGCTGGGAATAATTTAGATGTTCAGAGTAACCTGACATTATTCTAGTGTAGCCTGAAAATGGTGTTCTGTGGAAGGAGCATTGTGGAGCATTATGTATTGATTTTCGGATTCTTGAATTACTTTACAGAATTAGTATAGTTGGCGGTATGGAGGTGCATACTTTTCTACCTGGTGCGGAAGGTCGTGGGAGCGTACCTCATGGGAGAATTGTATAAGCGTGGAATGTTAGTCACTTGATAGTTGTAAATTGGAACCAAGTATGGAGATTATGGTACTAGCGCTAATGTGAGAGTTTATGACTGAGAGCCGCTCTGTTCCTTTGGTTGTGGACTATGGGAGTTTGTCCCGGATTGGACTGTTGCTCATATGTGTCTTGGATAGGTTCATTGTGGATCCTTGAAAAGTTATTGGATCAATATGGGATGATCTAGACCGGCTTGAGGTCCGTTAGTAGATCTAATGTGAATATATGCTCTACATCAGAACGGATGTGTTCATTCAGCATAACATTACTTATAGAGGAGTCTTCAGGCGTTGAATGTTATTTTCGTCATCAGCTATTCTATGTGATATTCTATTATGCTATGTAGGTTTTGAGGCGGATTGATTATTCGCACATGTGTTGTGATCTCTTGTAGCTTGTGGTGTTATATGAGCAAGATGGCTCTCGAGATGCAGGTCATTTATATCACCTTAGTCATGCTTAGGCCTTTTTTTATAGCATGGTGCTATCCATTTCCCCAGTGTTATATTTATGCACTTGGCGTGCTTGTGGTCGCTATTCGGGCATTTCATGGGTATGAGCATTATGGCTTGATGGGTATTTTCTTATCGATTATCATGTGTGGATCGGTTGGCATGCCGCCACAGGCATGATGTTTGGATCGGGTTGCATGCCGTAACGGTATCATGTTTGGATCGGGTTGCACGCTGCAACGGTGTCATGTGTGTATTGGGTTGCACGCCGCAATAGTGAGAGGTTGAATACGGTTCCTTATACTTATTTTTATTTTGTGTGCGTCATTTCTCATCTCTGAGATTGGTTCGTAGCATCTGTTCGGGTGTTTTATTCGTTACGCGAGCTGGGTAGTTCCTTGCCAGAGTTCGTTCTTCCTTATGGGTCATATTCGAGTTGTAGCTTGTTGGCGCATTGATGGTGTTGTATGAGATTTTATACGGTGTTTGAGGTGGCTTATTGCCCGAGAAGCTTTTACTAGTTGAGACGAGATTATTGGACCTGAGATCACGGCGATCGGATTTATTTAAGGTATATTAAAGAGAAAACATCACTATTCAGTTTTGAATAAGGTAATGGTTCTTGTCAGGAGGATAGACTCCATGATTTATTAATTTGGCAGGTGGTTATGAGCTTCTACGGGTCGCTTTCATCGTTGCCGTATCGCGAGGGTTGGTTCAGGGTTTATGCACGTTATGAGGTATGCTACATGCATCAGGTTAGAGAATCTGCATCTTCTACGGTTGGAGGATGTTATTATGGGCATACGAATTATGCAGTGCATTGTGTGGTTTTATGCATGGGTGCATGATCATATTTGGTACAGTGGGTTGAGATTGTTACGGTGTTCGTATGTTGGAATTAGGTCTCGTGGAGAATTCTGGATGTTGGAATTTGGTTCTAAGGCTTGTTAGTTAAGGTAAAAGGGAGGATCTCCAGTCTAGCTCGAACTAATGTTCTCACGTGGGTTGTGGTGGCACGAGTAGGTGCACAAGGTATCAAACAGTGGCTTTGGGAAACTGTGGAACGGTTCTTGGCACGTTCGAGGACGAACGTATCTTTAATTGGGGGAGAATGTAATGACTCGGCCGATAGTTTTGAGCTCTAGAACGTAGTTCAGAGGTTTGAGGCCTTGAGTAGCTTCACTTCATGTATTATGACTTGTACGTATAGTCGGATTTGAATTTCAGGAAGTTCAGAGTTGATTTGGAAGGAAAATTCTCAATTCGTAGTTTTGAGTTGAAAAAGTTGACCAAGGTTTGAATTTTGAGTAAACAACCTCGGAATCGAGATTTTAAGGTTCCAATAGGTTCGTATGATGATTTTGGACTTGGGCCTATGTTCGTATTAAGTATCGGATGGTCCAGGAACATTTCGGCCTTGGTCATGGAAAGCTGACATTTTGAATGTTTTAGAATTTCCTAAGTTTGAGTTGAAGTAGACTTTGGTGTTATTGATATCCAGTTGGGATTCTGAGCCTTGGAATAGGTTCGTATAGTGATTTGTGACTTGTACGTAAAATTTGGCGTCATTCCGAAATGTTTATGTGTGATTCAGACGCGTTCGATAAAGGATGAAGTTTAAAAGTTAAGAGAATTTAAGAAATTGAGTTTGATCCTTAATTCATGGTTTCGAAGTTGTAATTTCTGTTCCGAGCCTTCGGACAAGTTTGCATAGGGTATATAAACTTGTCAGAATGATTGAACGTGTTCTCGGGTGAGTTTTAGGGTGGTTTTGGACCACTTTTAGGCCTTTTAGAATTACTGTTAACTGGTGTCGGAGGTGGGCTATGCAATCACGGAGGTCTGGACCGCGATCGCGAAGAGTAAAGTGCGACAGGTCTTGTGAATCGCGATCGCGGAAGGAGGGGCCGCGATCGCATAGAAGGAATTTCTGCTAACAGTCGTCCGAATTCGGGAACTCAAAACTTGAATTCTATAAGGAATTTGGAGATGATCCAAAAATGAAAGTTGTATCTCTTTAAATCTAGTTTTCGAAAAATCAAACCGTTTATCACTTGCAATTTTGTAGAAAAAGTAATGGCCATTATAATTAAGGGTGTCTGTGAAAAAGAAAATAAAATTTGTGTATCGCGATAGCATGATTTTGGCCGCGATCGCGATGAAGGAAATGATGCTGGAACTTTTGATAACCGTGATCGCATAGGTAATGACAGTGATTGCGAAGGAGGAGGCCTGGTAGGTATATTAAATATCTAATTTCGGGATTTTGAGCTCATTTTCTTCACTTTTAAGTTCTTGGAGCACATGTGGGGAGATTTGGGGCTATTCTTGAAGATCGTTTTCACTATATATCATGAGGTAAGCAATGTTGTAAGATAAATACATGGATTATATATGTATTTAAACATGAAATTTTATAGAAATTATGGAATTTGGAAGAAAACCTATGATATTGGTCATGAAATTATATATTTGAGTTCGTGGTGTTATGGGTAATGTTTATCTTCGACAATTTTTGGAATCCGGGCACGTAGGCTCGAGGGTTGAATTTTTTGACTTTTCGAGCGAAGTTGAGAATTTTTATAAATTGATCATAAAAGGGTCAAAACTACTCCTATCGTTTGTTAAATGGTTTAGAAATACCCGTCGCCGTCCATCTATTCGTCCAAAAATACACACCACGTTATTTTTATAGCTAAAACTACCCCTCTTTTTAACGGCACAGCACGTGGGATCCACATCTAATGTGTTGTCATTTATTTATTGGGCCACGTGGCTTTTGTTCAGAATCCAAATATTTTTCCTATTAACCAAAACCGCCCAATTATTTGCCCGACCCATTATTTTCTCTTTTTCTTAATCTTTTCTCTTTCTTCCTTCTTCTCTGATGGGTTAGAAAAGAGAAGTTTTGGCTGGGTGGGAATCAGATGGGTAAGAAAAAATGGAGACGAGCCTTTGATGAGGAATTTGCCGGTGACTGCTCCGGCGAATCTGCCGGTGTCAAATTCTGGATGTTTTGTCTATGGGTGTGCCTAAAACTAAGGAGAATAAAAAGGGGAGTGGTGGAAGTGTCCAAGGCCTCGGATAAGTCAGTTTCAAAGGCTTTCCGTTGCGATACAAATACTCGACATCTCTGCTGCCTGTTGGTGCCGGAATCTTGCCTACAGCAGGCTGGGACGATAAACAGACCCACCAGATAATTACTCAGACCCTCCTTAGCTTTTACCCAATCACATTTTATGAATCATTCAATTTTTCAACTATTTTGTACCACACACTTTCCGTGAATCTTTCTTCCATGAAACCAAAGCACATTGTGTCAATCGTTTTTTTCCTCTAGCGGATTAACAGTGAATTTTCCCTTATTTGTAAGTCAATGGAAAAAAACTAAGAGAAAAAAATGGGGTGTGTCTGATAATTGGGGTGGTTATATTATACCCATATATCTTGTTTGATCCAAAGAGCCATGTGGCCCAATAAAAAAAATGACAACACATTAGACGTGGAGCCCACGTGTTGCGCCATTAAAAGAGGGTTACTTTTAGATATAAATAACGTGGTGTGTATTTTTGAACGAATAGATGGACAGAGGGTATTTAATTATTTAGTAAACGATAAGGGTAGTTTTAACCCTTAATTATGAGTTTGGAGTACATTTTTATTAGTTTTCATAATTATTTGACTAGTTTCGGATCACTGGGCGTTGGTTTGAGGTTCTAGTGAGGCGATGGAGCCGGTTAAGGAATTTTGGGCGAGGTAAGTCTCCTTTCTAACCTTGTGAGGGGGAAACTACCCCTAGGTGTCACGACCCCAAAACTACCCCGGTCGTGATGGTGCCTATCGCGATACTAGGCCAGCCAAATCAATATTCAAAACATAAAGAACCTTTCATTTATATCATTTCTAAACCGATAATTCATAAAAGTTTCGTTTAATCATTTTTAACAGACTAAGATATGCCGAGTAACAGATACAACCCAAAATCCTGGAGTCACTGGTCACGAGCATCTAAAGAAATTATACAAGTTTGACACAGTATCTCTAATACAAGATAAGTCTAGGAGATGCAAATACTACAGAAGTAAGAAGGAGAAATCAGGGTTGCGGACACGTGCAGCTACCTCGCAATATCTCCGAAAGTCCTTGGGACAGGTAAACAGCTCACTCCGCCCTAGCACCTGGATCTGCACACAAGGTGTAGGGAGTAATGTGAGTACGCCAACTCAGTAAGTAATAAATGTAACTAAGGCCTGAGCAGTAAGAAACACATAAGTACACGTCATAAATTCACAGTAAGTATAGCCTTTCATTTCAACAGTATATATATTTGTCAAATCTTCACGCTTAAAAGTCTATTTCAGTAAAAATCATTTGAAAGTATTTTTCCAACAGTTTCAACAGAAATTCTGGAAGTTCAGAGTGAAAGTGATAAAAATCATAAATAGCCTCTCGGGCAAAAATATGTATCATAAACCGCCCCTCGGACATAACATCACTCAGAACTAGCCCCTCGGGCATACCTCACAATCACTCATAATCAACCCCGAGGGCATGCCTCACAATCACTCATGCCTCCCAATCACTCAGCACTCGACACTCACACTCAGTAGGTACATGCGCTCACTGAGGGTGTACAGACTCCGGAGGGGCTTCTACAGCCCAAGCGCTATAAAAAGCCATCTCGTGGCATAATCACTCAGGCTCTCGGGCTCTCATATATCATAAACAGTGTAACATGTTGCAGCGTGAAGCCTGATCCCATAATATCCTCACAACATAGGCCCTCGGCCTCACTCAGTCAGAAACCTCTCAAAAGCCACTCGGCCAATCAGTAAAACAGGGAACTCGTCCCAAAACATCTTTAATATGCATCAAGGTGGAGTAATGAAACTCAGTTAAATAGTAAACAGGTAAATATCATGACTGAATGTAACTTTCAAATCAAAATTGTGAAGGAATAGTAGTAAAAAGCCCCCAAGGAGTCCAAGCATTTGGCACGAGGCTCAAATATGGCATTCAGCCCAAAACATAGTAATATTCCTTAAAACATAAAATATCATATGATTTGAAATCAAATACGCAACTTATTAGTTGCTACGGAATGGACCAAGTCATAATCCCCCAACAGTGTATGCCACACACTTGTCATCTAGCATGTGCGACACTCCAAAATAGTGATACAATGCGAAGTATGGGGTTTCATACCCTGAAGAGAAGATTTACAATCATTACTTACCTCAAGCCGGATGAAAATCTACTCTGCAATGCCTTTGCCCCTTGACTCGGCCTCAAATCTCCCTGAATCTAGTCAAAATTAGATTCATATCATCAAAATACGCTAAAGGAACAAAGCCCACTCGAAAATAACCAATTTACATCAAAAATCCCGAAATTGTCCAAACCCGACCCCCGGGCCCACGTCTTGGATTCCGATAAAAATCATAAACTGGAATCCTTACACTCTCACGAGTCCATGCATACCAAATACATCAAAATTTGACAACAAACGGTCCCTCAAATCCTCAAATCAAAGTCTCCAATTTCAAGCCCTAATCCCCCAATTTTAACCATTAATTCCCATAAATTTCATGTCTAATCAGTCAAATATCACCATAGAAACGAGTTTTAGGTCCAAGAAACTTACCTCTACAGAAATCCCTTGAAATCCCTCTTCAATTTGCTCCCACAAGCTCCAACCTGTATGAAAAATTGATGAACAAAGCCTAGAATTCGCGAAGGCAAGTATTTATACTTTCTGTCCAGTAAAACCGCACCCGCGGACCTTCCCTCGCACCTGCGGACCCGCACCTGCAGTCCCAGGTGCGCACCTGCGGTTCTCACTTAAAGGTCCAATTCCGCATCTGCGATCAAACCACCGCACCTGCGGGCTAGCAGGTGCGGCTAAACTTCCGCATCTGCGATGCCTCCCCAGCTGACCTATTTTCGCACCTGCGATGACCAAAACGCACCTGCGGTTACCGCACCTGCGATCACCCTTCCGCATCTGCGGAACACCAAAACATAATACACCAATAGCCTTTTCTTACTTACAAACTCTCTGACGGCCATCTGAAATCATTCCGAGCCCCTCGGGGCCCCAACCAGAAATACCAACACCTCATATAACATCACCCGAACTAAGTTGAACCCTCTGAACACCCGAACAACATCAAATCACCAAATTAATCCATAATTCAAGCCTAAGGATTTCTAAACTTTCAAAAATTCGCCAACAATGCCGAAACCACCCAAACCACGTCCGAATGACCTGAAGTTTTGTACACATATCACAAACGACACTACAAACATATTTCAACTTCCAGAATTCCATTCCGACCCCGATAGCTAATTTTTCACTGCTCAAAAATCCAATTTCGCCAATTCAAGCTTAATTCTACCACGGACCTCCGAAAAACATTCCGAACACGCTCCTAAGTCCCAAATCACCTAACGAAGCTATCTGAACCATAAAAACCAAATTTTGAGATCATTTACCTATAAGTCAACTTTCGATTGACTTTTCCAACTAAATCACCAACTTAAGAGGCTATGTGCCTCATTTCTCTGCACAATCGCCCCGAACCGCACCAATCAGCCCAACACAACATAAAAGAGCTGAACCATACAAAAATAAAGCAGAAATGGGGAAAATGGGGCTAAAATCTCGGAACGACCGGCCGGGTCATTACACTAGGTGTTGTAATTGTTATGTGCTACTAGTTTTGGGTAATACATACACACGAGGTGACGAGATTCCATACGTAACTAAAGCCTTTTTATGTCCAGGTAGACTTAGGACTTTATCATGTAATATTTGAATTATTTGAACTCATTCTACTAGCTTAATTAATTGATTTTATAATTGAAATTTATTTAGAAATATGTATATATTAGGACGAGCCTTATCACCTTGAGTTGTTGGCAAGAAACGATAAAAGTTATATTTACCTTGAGCTCATGTAGTGTATTGTAAGCACATGTCTCGTAATTTGATAATTTCCTTCCTTTCTTGTGGATTGGGACGAACACCTCGATAGTATAATAGATGCATCTATGGTTCAAGTTGCTTGACCCTCAGCATTATACACATTATTATGGATCGGGCCGAACGACCTTGGCATAATCGTTCGTTATATCACTAGTATTCAGAATATTCACGAGACTATCCTTCCTCTGATGCCTTGCACTTCATATAGTATTTTCCTTATCCGTTTGATACTGTAACTTGATATAGTTGAGTTGTTACTAAGAGATTTATATCCTTAAAATAATTTTTTTAGAAGATTATGTGATTTACGATTTTATCCCATTATTATTGTGGTGCTTTACATCTGCTCATGGTTTACCATATTGCTTTAAAGGACTTCTACTAAGTGTCGATGTCGACCCATCGTCACTACTTCTCCGAGTTTAGGTTAGATACTTACTGGGTACGCGTTGATTTACGTATGCATGCTGCACTTCTGCACTAAATGTGCAGGACATGACATGTTTAATTGATGGTCATCTTGGCGCATAGGTGCAGCTACTGAGGAGACTTTATGGTGAGCTACATATTCCAGGATATGTATCGCAGCCCACAGAGTATCCATCGTACTATTTACTTTATCCTGTCTTATTTATATTCTAGAGAGATGTTGTATTATTCTCATACTACCTTAGTAAATGCTCATGCACTTGTGACACCGGGTTTTGGAATATTCTGTAAATTGTTTGGGGTTTTGCCTAGCATTTTCACACTTTTGTTAGTTATTCTACCTTAATTGTAAGTTTTCGTGATTTTAAAGCGTTGATTTCATTATCTAATAAGATTCACGATTTCAAAAATAATAAAATTATGATGATCCAAAGGGTCATCTTATGAATTAAGACTCCATTCCGGGCTCATTAGCCATAAAAATATTAATTTTGTTTATCTCAATTTGCGTGCGCAGTCCGAGCGGAAATCCAGAAAGCCTCTATGTGAAAATATAAGAAATACTAATTTTTAGAGTTAAAATTTTGATTTTAGTTGACTTTGGTCAACATTTTGAGTAAACAGACCCAAATCCAAATTCTGATGATCCAGGGAGGTCTGCAGTAAAATATGGGACTTGGGCGTATGCCCGGAATTGAATTCCGAGGTCCCTAGCTTTAGAAATCAATTTTTGAAGAAAATTGATGTGATGGATTTTTATGAAATAAAGAAATGAATTAATTCTTGAAATTATTGGTATCGGTCCCGTATTTTGGTTCCGGAGCCCGATACAGGTGTGTGATAATGTTTAAGTACTATCTGTGAAATTTGGTGGAAATCGAAGTTCATTTGACATGATTCGGACGTCCGGATGAGAAGTTAGAGAAATTGAAGTGTTCTTGAGAAAAATCATGAGTTTTGATGCTAAATTCGTAATTTTAGGTGTTAGTTTTGTGATTTGATCGCACGAGCAAGTTCGTATGATTTTTTTAGACTTTCGTGCATGTTTGGTTTGGAGCCCCGAGGGCTCAGGTGAGTTTCGGATAGGCTACGGAGTGTTTAGACTTAGAAAGATATAACTGATGCATCTTGTGTCTGGTGCAGGCCTCTGATCTCGCAATTGCGATATCGGGCTTCGTAATTGCGAAGGTGACAGTCATGGTAATTGCGAGAGTTTTTATCGCAAATGCGAATAGGCCTGGGAAGGCCATCCTCGCAAATACGACCTCCTGCCAGCAAATGCGAAGGGCCAGTGGTTGCAAATGCGACATATTTGTCGCAAATGCGAAGGCTCCAGTAATGTGAAGGGTTTGCAATTGCGATACCCATCTCGAATTTGCGATCTTTGCAAATGCGAAGCTCCAGTCGCAATTGCGACATCTGCAGCCTATTAACTGGGATTTTAGTCGGGATTTTCACCCATTTTTCAATTCTCTCAAACCCTAAACTTCCATAGGCGATTTTCCAAAGACCCAAACTTCTCCAAATCATAGGTAAGTGATTCCTAACTAATTCCTTTCAATCTCTTGCAACTTTTAACAATGATTTCAACCTAGAATCTAGAGTTTTCATGGAAAAAATTGAGATTTTTGGGTAGAACTTAGGAATTTCGAAATTTGGGAATTTAGACCTCAAATAGAAGTCAGATTCCAAAACCAATTGTATATTCGGGCTCGGGGAAGAATGGGTAAACGGGTTTTGGTCCGAACCTCGAGTTTAGACCAAAAGGGACTGGGGTCGATTTTTGTATTTTGATAGGAAAACATAGGAAAATTATGATTTTTCATTAAAGTTAATTCCTTTAGCAATAATTAACGATATTGAACCAATTATGATTAGATTCGAGCGGGTTAGAAGCAAATTCTAAAAGAAAAGATATGCTTGAGCAGTGAGTTTCTTGTGAGATCGAGGTAAGTGTTTGGTCTAACCTTGACTTGAGGGAATAGGAATCCCCGACTTAAATGCTATGTGAAATTTCATGTGTGTGGTGTATAGATGAGGTGACGAGTATCTATGCACCACCAAACTATCTGTTTTAGCATGTTCCCTTCCCTGTTTCCAATTTATTATATTCCTGGCTTAATTGTTTCATGATAATTGATGCATCCATGCCTACTTGGTTAGATTTTGTTTCACTTATTTGGAAATACTAATTTTTCCTTAGTCACATTGTGGTACATTAATGGTTTAGCTAGTTGTCAATGTTTTATGATACATTTCGGTTGGTTCCGCTGTGTAGTGATAATTGGTGATGTTTCTGAATAGTACAACTTTCTGTTTACAATGGTTGAGACATAAATATTGTGAAAGACTTTGATGTAATTTGTGAAACCTTTCTATAAATGATGAGATGATATTGTCTAGTGGGAGCGGTTTTCACTATGAGATAAGATTGTCTGGTGGGAGCGGGTTGCACGCCGCAACAAGGAGTAATAAGGGTGCACAAGTGGGATCGGGTTGCACGCCTAAACAGCAGAAGTAAGGGTGATATATATAGGGAGGAACAATAAGGGTGGACAGGAGGGATTGGGTTGCACGCCAAAGCAGGAGAAATAAGGGTGATATATATAGGGGGAGCAATAGGGGTGGACGGGTGGGATCGGGTTGCACGGCACAACAAGGAGCGATAAGAGAGAATATATTCATGTTTTACTGGTTATAAAAATAAAGACTGTAATACTCACTGTTTTACTGTTGTCATTTCATAGTCCTCTCTGATTGTTATTTAAATTGAAACTTGGGAATTTTCGTAAGAGTTGGTTATAGCTGAGATCTGGAAAATCAGCTGAGTTATTTTATTAATTGTTGCAAGTTATTGTTTATTTAATTTAGTATACCCTTCTTGCTTTATTATACATCGTATTCAGGTTATATTATAAATGCCTCGCCATAACCTCGTCACTACTTCGTCGAGGTTAGGCTCGGCACTTACCAGTACATGGGGTCGGTTGTACCGATACTGCACTCTACACTTCTTGTGCAGATCCAGGTTCCGGCCAGAGTTGATTTTCGAGTAGTAGTTGATCATTCGTACGGAGACACGAGGTAGATCTGATGGCATCCGCAGATTCCTGAAGTCTTCTACACTTTATTTTAGTTACTGTTTTATTTCATTCAAAACAGATATACATTTCCTTTTAGCCAAATACTCGTAATATTCTTTAGTAGTTCGTGAATTGTGACTCCAAATCCTGGGTAGCTAGACATTTGTATTAGTTTCGAGTTTCGTGTCATTATTTCACACATTATTCTGGACTCATTTATTGGATAATACTAGACCTAGTATTATGTTTTAATTTTTTTAAATGTAGAATCCCTCTAACATCTGGCTTGCCTAGCAAGTATGGTGTTAGGCGCCATCACGATCCCGAGGGTTGGGAATTTGGGTCGTGACAAGTTGGTATCAGAGCGCTAGGTTGCATAGGTCTCATAATTCAGAAACAAGCTTAACAGAGTCTGAGGGATCGGTACGGAGACATCTGTACTTATCTCTCAGAGGCTATAAAGTTTGGAACAAACTCATTTTATTTCTACTCCGTCGTGCGATTCTTGTTATATCAAATAATGATTGAACTCTTCCGTTCTCTCACAGATGGAGAGAACACATGTTTCTTCTTCCGCTGACCAGCAATCAGGTCCTACAGCAGCAGCAACTCCTACAAGGGGAAGAGGCCGAGGCAGGGGCAGGACTTAGCCCATTGCTCAGGCAGCAGCCCCAGCTGTGGAGCCTCAGATATAGATTGATCAGGGGGATCCAGCTCAGACTGTTCCAGCGGGACCAGCTCAGGTCCCAGAGGGCTATATTGCTACCCCGGTGCTTCAAGATGCTTTGGTCCGATTAGTGGACCTTATGGAGAGTGTAGCCCAGACTGGCGCACTCCCCGTGGAAGCAGTCGTATCTTAGGCTGGAGGAGGGGTCCAGGCGCTTGCTACCCAAACTCCTGAGCAAATTACCCCTCAGATTCAAACCCCATCAGCCAATCCAGTTGGGGTAGTTCAGCTAGTTGCTGCAGTACCGCTTGTTGATGGGGCAGCTATGTCCTCCGATACTTGGTGGAGATTGGACAGGTTCATCAAGCTTTTCCCTGTTCATTTTAGTGGTGCTACTTCAGAGGATCCTCAGGAATATCTTGACATCGGAACAAGGGTATTTTGGAGACCAATGGGGTCGACTTCGTCGCTTTTCAGATGACTAGTTCCGCCAAGAAATGGTGGAGGGATTATTTGTTGACTAGACCGGCTGGGTCACCTACTCTGACTTGGGATCAATTTTCACATCTCCTTTTGGAGAAGTTTCTTCCTATCACTACTAGAGAGGAGCGTCACCGCCAGTTTGAGCGTCATCAGCAGGGCAGCATGACTGTCACCTAGTATGAGACTCGATTTTTGGATCTGGCTCGACATGCTATTCTCTTGTTGACCACAGAGAGAGAAAGGATCAGGAGATTTATTGAGGGCCTTGCTCAGCCGATCAGATCGTGGATGGCTAAGGAGACAGGGAGTGAGATTTCCTTTCAGGATGCGGCCAATGTGGCCAGGAGAGTTGAGATGGTTCTTGGACTGGGAGATCAGGGTTCGGACAAGAGACCTCGCCATTCCGGTGGATTCAGCGGTGCCTCGTCTAGAGGCGGGGGTACTCAGGGTATAGGTCATTATTTCAGGCCATTTCATTCAACACTTCAGACGTCCCATGGTGCCTCAGGTGGTCGCGGCTCTTACTTGCCTTATTCTGATCAGCCAGCCCCTATCAAAGCACCTCTTCTTCAGAGTTATTATGGTGGTCAGTCGTCTCGTCAGGCTCAGCCTCAGTATCAGGATCCAAAGGGTCATCCTATGAACTAAGACTCCATTCCAGTCTCATTAACCTTAAAAAGATTAATTTTATTTACTTTGATTTATGTGCTCAGTCCGGGCGGGAATCCGGAAAGCCTTTATGTGAAAATATAAGAAATAATAATTTTTAGAGTTAAAATTTTGATTTTAGTTGACTTTGGTCAACATTTTGAGTAAACAGACCCGAATCTAGATTCTGATAATCCAGCAAGGTCCGTAGTAAAATATGGGACTTGGGCGTATGCCTGGAATTGAATTTCGAGGTCCCTAGCTTTAGAAATCAATTTTTGAAGAAAATTACTGTGCTGGATTTTTAATGAAATAAAGAAATGAATTAATTCTTGAAATCATTGGTATCGAGCTCGTATTTTGGTTCCGGAGCCCGGTACAGGTGTGTGATAATGTTTAAGTACTATCTGTGAAATTTGGTGGAAATCGAAGTTCATTTGACATGATTCAGACGTCCGGTTGAGAAGTTAGTGAATTTGAAGTGTTCTTGAGAAAATCATGAGTTTTGATGCTAAATTCGTAATTTTAGGTGTTACTTTTGTGATTTGATCGCACGAGTAAGTTCGTATGATTTTTTTAGACTTGCGTGCATGTTTGGTTTGGAGCCCCGAGGGCTGGGGTGAGTTTCGGATAGGCTACGAAGTGTTTAGACTTAGAAAAATGTAACTGATGCATCTTATGTCTGGTGCAGGCCTCTGATCTCGCAATTGTGATATCGGGCTTCGTAATTGCGAAGGTGACAGTCATGGTAATTGCGAGAGTTTTTATCGCAAATGCGAATAGGCCTGGGAAGGCCATCCTCGCAAATGCGACCTCCTGCCAGCAAATGCGAAGGGCCAGTGGTTGCAAATGCGAGATATTTGTCGCAAATGCGAAGGCTCCAGTAATGCGAAGGGTTTGCAATTGAGATACCCATCTCGAATTTGTCAAACTCCAGTCGCAATTGCGACATCTGCAGCTTGTTAACTGGGATTTTAGTCGGGATTTTCACCCATTTTTCAATTCTCTCAAATCCTAAACCTCCATAGGCGATTTTTCAAAGACCCAAACTTCTCCAAATAATAGGTAAGTGATTCCTAACTAATTCCTTTAAATCTCTTACAACTTTTAACAATGATTTCAACCTAGAATCTAGAGTTTTCATGGAAAAAATTGAGATTTTTGGTTGAACTTACGAATTTCGAAATTTGGGAATTTTGACCTCGAATAGAGGTCAGATTCCAAAACCAATTGTATATTCGAGCTCGGGGGAGAATGGGTAAACGGATTTTGGTCCGAACGTCGAGTTTAGACTAAGAGGGACTGGGGTCGATTTTTGTATTTTGATAGGAAAACATAGGAAAATTATGATTTTTCATTAAAGTTAATTCCTTTAGCAATAATTAATGATATTAAACCAATTATGATTAGATTCGAGCGGGTTAGAGGCGAATTCTAAAAGAAAAGATATGCTTGAGAAGTGAGTTGCTTGTGAGATCGAGGTAAGTATTTGGTCTAACCTTGACTTGAGGGAATAGGAATACCCGACTTAAATGCTATGTGAAATTTCATGTGTGTGGTGTATAGGTGAGGTGACGAGTATCTATGCACCACCAAACTATCCGTTTTATCATGTTCTCTTCCCTGTTTCCAATTTATTATATTCCTAGCTTAATTGTTTCTTGATCATTGATGCCTCCATGCCTACTTGTTGGTTAGATTTTGTTTCACTTATTTGAACTTGTTCCTTAGTCACATTGTGGTACATTAATGGTTTAGCTGGTTGTCAGTGTTTTATGATACATTTCGGTTGGTTCCGCTGTGTAGTGATAATTGGTGATGTTTCTTAATAGTACAATTTTCTGTTTACAATGGTTAAGACATAAATATTGTGAAAGACTTTGATCTAATTTGTGAAACCTTTTTATAAATGATGAGATGAGATTGTCTGGTGGGAGCGGGTTTCACTATGAGATGAGATTGTCTGGTGGGAGCGGGTTGCACGCCACAAAAAGGAGTAATAAGGGTGAACAGGTGGGATCGGGTTGCACGCCGTAATAAGATAAATAAGGGTGATATATATATAGGGAGGAGCAATAAGGGTGGGATCAGGTTGCACGCCGCAACAAGGAGCGATAAGGGAGAATATATTCATGTTTTATTGGTTATAAAAATAAAGACTGGAATACTCACTGTTTTACAATTGTCATTTCATATTCCGCTCTGACTGTTATTTAAATTGAAACTGGGAGTTTTCGTAAGAATTGGTTATAGTTGAGATATGGAAAAGTCAGCTGAGTTATTTTATTAATTGCTGCAAGTTATTGTTTATTTAATTCAGTATAACCTTCTTGCATTATTATACATCGTATTCAGGTTATATTATAAATGTCCCGCCGTAGCCTCGTCACTACCTCGTCGAGGTTAGGCTCAGCACTTACCAGTACATGGGGTCGGTTGTACTGATACTGCACTCTGCACTTTTTGTGCACATCCAGGTTCAGGCCAGAGTTGATTTTCGAGTAGTAGCTGATCATTCGTACGGAGACACGAGGTAGATCTGCTGGCGTCCGCAGATTCCTGAAGTCTTCTCCACATTATTTTAGTTACTGTTTTATTTCATTTAAAACAGATATATATTTCCTTTCAGCCAAATACTTGTAGTATTCTTTAGTAGTTCGTGAATTTTGACTTCAAACCCTGGGTAGCTAGACATTTGTATTAGTTTCGAGTTTCGTTTCATTATTTCACACATTATTCTGGATTCATTTATTGGATAATATTAGACCTTGTATTATGTTTTAATTGTTTTAAATGTTGAATCTCTCTAACATTTGGCTTGCCTAGCAAGTATGGTGTTATGTGCCATCACGATCCCGAGGGTTGGGAATTTGGATCGTGACAAGAATGCATAATTAAAAGTTGGTAGTTCACCGCTGACTTGCCCAATGACTATGTGTGCTCCATCACGACCTGTAGTGAGTACTAGGTCGTGACAATTTCACATTAGGAAAAAATTATCATTTAGTTATTTTCCTATCTAGGATTTTCAATTAACTAAAATTCTAATTATTAGTTTTTTTATTTGATATATGAACACCTAATATCTAGGAATTCAAAATTGTTGAAATCAATAATAAATAAAAAATCTATAATCGCAACACATTAGTTACAACTCCAGTTGATATGCCAACTCCTATTTGAAGTGCATTCGTTTATCCAAAAATAATAATAATTGCAATCTATAGTGACGACCGTAGCAATACAGGCTCAACCACTAATTGAGCACAATCAGGAGTTCAATATTTAATTTCTCATTATGCAATGATATCAAAATTTTCATGGTTTCAGACTGAAATTTTTTTAATATAAAACTGGAATTTAATACTAAATCCATCTAAAATATACTTTTTTGTTTGATTTTATTTATTAGAATATATTTAATTTAAGAAATATTTTCAAAGATATAACTAATAACACGAGTACAAATTAGTGCAAATAACTAAGTAATTTTAACACAATCGCCATTTATATGTTAAAACAAATTAGTAATTAAAAAAATACAATAAAACTACGATTGGTAGAAAACCGTTGATAAATATGTTTTATGAAAGAATCTACATGTTGTAAAAAGGTTAAAGAACAAGAAGATGACGTATTTATATAATTGGTTACGTGTAAATGAAGTACTTTAGAAAGAAATCATTGATGGAATATATATATATATATATATATATATATATATATATATATATATATATATATATATA
>MDKI01179001.1:0-41596 GCA_005239505.1 Nicotiana paniculata | reverse complement strand
TTAATTGTACAAAGTTTACATTTTCGACTACCAGTATAAGATACTTAAACTAAAGTATTTCTACGCTACAATACACATTACTACGCTACAAGGCTCTATATTTTACTACGCTACAAGGGTCTACATTTTACTACGCTAAAAAGGTCTAGATTTTACTACGCTAAAAAATAATCTAAATTAAACATGAACAACAAACAAATTTAATTACTAATAAAACACCAAACGACATGAAAAACATATATATAAAAATAATTATTAAGTCCGGATAAATTTAACATACTAGTTTCGCAAAAAAAAAACACAAAACGAATCGGATAAATTTAACATACTAGTTTCGAAAAAGAATAACAAAAAACGAAATAGAACACACAAATAAAAAATATGCACTATTATTAAAGTTTCAACATATAATAAAATGAAGTACCTCGAATAAATTGAAATTTTGACTCCGAAGATGTGTATCAACAACAATACGATGCTCTACTCGAAAGTGGGACCAAAACTCTTCAACTTTTATGTGACGGGGGGACCCAATTTTTTTTTTCTTTTTTAAAAAGTGGGGCAGAATCGGGGGGTGGGGGGGACCAAATGAAGAAGAAGAAGAAGAAGATTAAAAAATGGGGGAAGAAAGAGGATGGGGTTACCGAAAAAAGAAGATATCACGCTAGGTTTTATGGCGTTATACAATGTCTGACAAATCCGGACTATATATAACGCCACACTATGTGGCGCTATATACTAACGGCACAGTTATATAGCGCCACATAGTGTGGCGTTATACATAGTCCGATACTCTTTTTTTTGACTTATTTTCGTTCTATTTGTCCAATTTTACCACAATTGGGTTCCGGACTCGCAAGCAAAGGTAGAGCATGACGGGCTAGATCCACAAAATGGGTTTCGTACTGAATAACAGTCATACTACCCTGCTGGGGACGCTCGAACTGCCTGCGGTAATCCTCCTTCAATGTGATAGGAAGGAACTTCTCTAGAAATATCTGAGAGAACTAGTCCTAAGTAAGAGAAGATGACCCAGCTAGTATGGTCGATACATAATCCTTCCACCGTCTCTTGGCAGTATCCGTCATCTGAAACACAGAAAAATCAACCCCATTAGTCTCAACTATACCCATGTTCCGTAACATCTCACGGCAGCGGTCAATATAATCATGTGAGTCCTCAGACGGGTGTACCACTAAAGTGAACAGAGAAGAGATTTGTAAACTTTTCCAATCTCAATAAACCCTCAGACGACATGGCGGGCCTATCACCGGCCTGTGCTGTAACAACCGGCTAACCTACCCCAACTGGCAGGGAAGCTGGTGTCTAATATTGGGGAGCCATTTTCTCCGGAGTGTGAGTAGCGAGAGTCTGTGTTCCTCCCCCAGCTCGAGAGACGACTGCTGCCATAGGAAATGTACCGGCCTAGGCCACACTCTCCATAAAGCCCACCAAAAAAACTAGAGCGTCTTAAAGCACGGGGGTGACGAGTAACCCCTCCGCGACCTGAGCTGGTCCAACAGGTGTAGTCTGAGCTGGAACCTCCTCATCAAAATCTACTTGAGGCTCAACTGCTGGTGCTGTTGCTCGAGCTGTAGGCTGAGCTCTGCCTCTGCCTCGGCCTCGGCCTCGGTCTCTAGCGCGACCTCATTCTCGACCTCTACCCCTCGTAGGAGCTGCCACTAGGGGCTCCGGCTGCTGTCCCATTGAGGATGCGGTACGTGCTCTCACCACCTGCGAGAGAACAAGAATAGTAGAATTCAATATTCAATGATGGAATAAAATCGCACGACAGAGAATAGTAGAAGTGAAATTGTTCCTAAACTCCATAGACTATGGAAAATAAGTACAAACGTCTCTATACCGATCTTCCAGACTCTACTAAGCTTGCTCGTAACTCGTGAGACCTAAGTAACCTAGTGCTATTACCAACTTGTCACGATCTGGAATTCCCGCCTTCGGGACCTTGATGGCACCTAACATTTTACTTGCTAGGCAAGCCAACGTTAGAACAATTGATCCATTCTCAACTGTTCAAATTAAATGATAAGAAAGAAATTAAAATAACTGTAATAATCTAAGGTAAAGTGCGGAAGCCATAACAACTAAAATATCTGACACAACCCTGGACTCGGCGTCACAAGTGCCCGAGCTACTAGAATAGTACAAATAAGGGTCTAAATAAAATATGAAGTTGTTTGAGGGAAAATACACAGCTAATAAAAAAGAAAGGGGACTGTAGGAGCTGTGAACGTTGTGCAGCTGTACCTCAAGTCTCTGCAAGCTAGCCAACCCGAGCACGCTAACAGCCGTCGTTGGGACCGACTCCAAAATCTGCACAAGAAGTGCATAGTGTAGTATGAGTACAACCGACCCCATATACTCTGTAAGTGTCGAGCATAACCACTACGAAGTAGTGACGAGGCTAAGGCAGGTCACATACACTATAACGTATACACAGTATATAATAAAAACATGAGAAGAAAATTCGGAACAAAATAAGATAGTTAATAGAAGAAAATGGCTAAATCCTCAAGGGCAAACCAGTGACGATCAGAATTACCAATCCTTAGAGTTTTGTATGAAAAATATCGAAAACCAACACACCTCAAGGAAATAGAAACACATAGATTGTTGTGGCGCACTACCCGATCCCACACCGTGACAATATCAGCAATCATAAATAAATATTTGCGGCGCATAACCCGATCCCACCACATAACAAAATCAGTATCACCATACACCCTTATTTCGCCGTATCAATCCACCCTTATTTCACCCGTTACGGCATTCAACGCGATCCCATCATATCAGTACATATTCATCCTTATCCACCAATCAATCCACCCTTATATCACCCGTTGTGGCGTGCAACTATATCCTACCATATCAATACATATTCACCCTTATTCAACCATATCCATCCACCCTTATTTCACCTATTGCGGTGTGCAATCCGATCCCGCCATATCAGTATTAAATATTCAATGTGTACAATCAAATCAATAACCCAAATCATAAAATATCTACGACTGATGAATATGAAGCGAAATCAGAAAGGAAACCTTGTACCAACTTGGGAATTCACATATGTAATATTACACGCCAAGACAAGTCTAGTAAATGACAATTAAAAAGGTGCAAGTAAGTCAAGTAAGGCAAATAGCAGCGAGTCATGGAAACATGGAAGGGTCTCATATTTTTAATACGAGGAACAATGATTAACAAGTGGAAAATAAAACATGGAAGGCATTTAGAGTACACAACACTTAAGGAATGGAAGGAAATAATTAAGGAAATGCAGAAAATTAGGGAAACAAGTAATTTGGCGGCGTATAAGCATTCGTCACCTCGCATATATGCAGCGACACATAAAATTCACATAGCATGTAGTCCGAAGGTTCCTAGTTCCCTCAAATCAAGGTTAAACTCAAAATTTACCTTACTCCGTAGTCAACTCAAAGCTCTACCAGGGCCTTTCTCCTAGAATCTACCTCCAAACCACTCGTATCTAACCACAATTGACTCAATAATGTCAAATATTGCTAAAGAAATCAATAATAATACATAATTTAGGATTTCCACACTTTTCCCCAGAAAGTCAAAAATCAACCGCCGACCCGCTTGGTCAAAATTCGAGGTTCGGACCAAAACCTATTTACCCATTCACCCCCGAGCCCGATTATGTAATTACTTGGAATCCGACCTTAAATTGAGGTCTAAATCTCTAATTTTACGAAAACCCCTAACTCTACCCAAACCCTCAATTTCTATCATGAAAATCCTAGATTTTAGGTTGAAATCTTATGAAATGTATTGGGTAATTGAAAAAAAGTAGGTTAGAATCACTTACCAACGAATTGGAGAAGAAGAGCTCTTGGAAAAATCGCCTCTATGGTTTCTAGGTTTGAAAGTTTGAAAGAATGAACTAAAATCCCGTTTTTTCCTTTTTAAGTTCAGGCCCAGATGTCGCAATTGCGACCTTGCGAACCCGGCAAATGAGAAAAATCTTTCGCAAATGTGAATTCTTCACACTTCTGTTGCCCATCGCAAATGCAAACTTGGACTTCTCGCAATTGCGACCATCTTGATCGCAAATGCAAACTCTATTGACCCAGCCCCACTTCACAAATGCGAAAAATTTCTTCGCAATGGCGATCATGACAGGAATTTGTTTTCTTCGCAAATGCAAACACTGACCTTGCATTCAGACCTGCACTGGAACAAATGATTCACTAGCTATTTTCTAAGTCCAAAATCACTCTGAAGCCTATCTGAAACTCACTCGAGCCTTCGGGACTCCAAACCAAGCATGCTCACAAGTACAAAATATCGTAGGAACTCGCTCGCACGATCAAATCATCAAAATAACACCTAGAACTACGAATCGAACACCAAATCGAATGAAATTTTCATTGAAACTTTAGAATTTTTATTTTAACAACTAGACGTCACAATCGCGTCAAACCAACTCTTTTTCTCACCAAATTTGGCAGACAAGTTATAATTATAGTAATGGACCTATGCCGAGTTTTGGAATCAAAGTATGGACGCGGCATCAACAAAGCCAAACATTGGTTAAATTTTTAAACTCTTTAAACCTTTAAACTTTAAATTTTCGACAAAAAGCGATGACTCGAGCTAGGACCTCCGAATTCAATTTCGGGCATACGCCCAAGTCCTAAATTACGATACGGACCCACCGGGATCGTCAAAATATGTTGACCAATGTCAACTCAAATGAATTTTTAAGGCATAATTTCATATTTTATACTTTTTAAACATAAAATCCTTCCGGACAGGGACACGGGCTATGCACGCAAATCGAAAAATGCTAAAATGAGATATTTGCGATTTCGAAACACAGAATTAAGGTTTAAAACTCTAGATGACCTATCGGGTCATCACAATAACTTGTCTTAATAACCTAATTACCGGACTTATTGAAAAAGAAAAAAACATGCGGCACAGAAAATCTTGGATACAAATTGATAAGACAAAAATATCATGTATAAAATAAGTAGTTATTTAATCTCTAATACTAACATTTTTTATTTTCTTTGCAGGACTATTATTATTCAGTAAAATAATCAGCAACTTTACAATTAAGAAGACGTGGGCAAAAGACACTCAAAGTTCAGATTTATAAAGAAAAATCCAAGGCAAACAAAATGATAAAGAAAAACGATTGCTGGAAACGGGAAAGCGAAAGTAATAAAATCATTATTAGCAAGTGGACATGTGTTACTTTGAAAAGTAAACTTGTCAATAAAACTAATTTCAAAACATGAAGTTTCAATTTGTCAATCGAGATCGAAGTTTACAGAGAACATATATACATTTTTTATGCTCACATAAAGAAAGTTGGAAAAGTTAAAGATAATAAGCTATTCAGATACCGACTTTGCTAGATGTCAATATAGTATACTCAGTTGATGAACTATATCAGGAAGAGTACTAAACGAACACTCATAGCTCTTTTCACCATGGCAATTATGTTAAGGAGTATGACTGTGTCGTTCGGCTGCAAATTGTGAATGGAATTGAAAAACCACTTCATCTATTTTGTGACAATAAGTCAACAGTAATGTATTCCAATAACTACATGAGTTCAGATATGTAATGCAGCAGATGAATGCTTAGCGCATGTATTCTTCAAATGTCCTTACTCTATGACTATTTGGTCCAAGCTACTATGCTGGAAAGGTGTACAAAGGCAAGTGATAGAGTAGCAGGAGGAGCTAGAGTGGGCAGTGAAGCTAACGAGTGGGCAGTGAAGCTAGCAAATGGAAAAAATGGTCAAGCTCAGATACACAGAATGGTCTTGGCTTGTGAGTCTACTACATTTGGCAGGAGAAAAACAATGGAATTGTGAGGAATGAAGCAGCCCTTATCAGATTGATTGCGCATGATATTCATTCTCGAGGTGCTTGCAACACAAAAATTGCTGGAGAACTGAGGAAGCTCAATTATTATCCATAGGAATGTAGTATGATTATGGCTGATATTTATACGAATCTAGTATGATTATAACTGGGAAAGGAGTTTGAAGGTGCTTAATCTTGGGTCTGTCTAACTTCATGGATTTTTTTGAATTTCTTGTACATATACATATTTTACCTTGGTAAATAAAGCTCTTTAATTACCAAAAAATTTTTAAAAATATGAGTTTGGTAAAGTTAAAGCACATTAATATAAAGTTCTTGGTTGTTAAAGAAAGAGTTCAGTGATTAGGTGTCTACAGAACATACTGGTCATGTCATTTGAGAATATCCAATTTTAGTGGGAGTTTGTAACATTTTAAATGTTCTTTATATATACACAATTTGGTTTTCAGTTTAACATTTAGGTTATGGTTTCAGTTTAAGGATACATGAGGTTATTTTTGCGGAACTAAAATATTCAGTTTATTTTTCAGTCTGACTTGTTTTTCAGTTGTAGCATTTGGAATAGACATGCTTAGTCTCATAATTTCAGGCACGCTTCTGCATCTAGTTTTTGGTCTTAATGATTTGACTTGGTAATTCTACGGATAAGATGATGGTGTTTATCCTTAAGAGTATTTTGGTTCTAACATCATGTTGCCTATAATAGCGTCTATAGACGTGGAGATAATCTGTACAGTGGCCAGTGCTGCCATCTTGATAACTCGAAGTGTATTTTGTTTGACCAATTTTTCACGGAAAATACCAAAGCTTTGAAAAAATCACAATAAACGCTACGCCAGACAACCCATACATAATAAAAGATCATGTCTGTATAATAGCCTGCAGTTGGCTACTTAAACGGCAGATCTTGTTATTTCTTTCAAGCCAACTTTTTTGTTGGCAAAGGCACAGAAGTAATTTATTCCATGAATGGTAATCAGGAACTATACCCTTTTCTACCATTTGCAAAAAGAACATGAATGCTTTGTGGAAATCTCTGTTGCTGCAAAAAACATCAATGAATGGACTGTAACTCCCGTAGTCCAGCAAGCAGCCTCTACCTATGATGTCCTCCATCAACTTTGATGCCTTTCCAACTCTACCCTGCCTGCAAAGCAGATTTATCAAAGCATTGAAAGTTGATGCAACAGGAAGATAACCATGCCCAATCATCTCATTCATCAGCTCAAATGCTTCTCTTACACATCCTTTGCTGCAGAATCCACTAATTAAGTTTGCATAAATAAGAGCACTTGGCATAACACCTTCCCCAACCATCTGATCATAGACCCTCTTTGCTTCATCAACGCTTCCATTTTCACAGAAACCAAGTATTCTCAAGCTCCTATCCACAGCACGTGGATACAAATTTTCCATCTTCCTTAAAAATGCAAGTGCTTCATCCAAACGGTTTTCCTTGTAAAGACCATACATAATACCATTATATGGACTAATATGAAATGCTGAAGCCCCTTTATCATCCTCCATTAATTCCAAGATCTTCAATCCATCTTCCACTCTCCCACTCGAACACAATCCATGGATAAGAGTATCGAACGTGACAAAATTCCAATTTATCCCAACCCTTTTCATTTCATTGAACATGTCAAGTGCCAAATTTAACATCTTGGAGTCACAGAGACCAGATATCAAACCATTATATGTATCTGCATTTGGCAGGCACCCTTTCAACTCCATCTCTTTCAAAAGATGACACCCAACTTTCACATTCCCTAATCTACAAAACCCATTAATCAACGTGTTATAAGCCACAACATCAACAATTCCTCCTCTTTCCTCAACTCTCTCTAGTACCTCCACTGCCTCTAAAGCACGTCCGTCGTTACAAAGAAGTTCCACCACTTTAGTCACCGTGATTACATCAGGAATATACCCTTTACTAAAGCTCTTTTCCAACATCACCAAAGCCTGTACTAAGTTCCCCTCTCCACAATACGCAGATATCAAAATGTTAAAAGTCACATCACTTGGTTCAACCAATTCTCTCATCAAACTTCTAGCTCTTCCTACCTTCCCATTCTTGCAGAGTGCATGTATAAGTGTATTATAAATCACAGTATTCGGCGTAATGCCACGAGTTTTCATCACTTGAAGAAGCTTAAACCCATCACCAATCCTATTAGTCAAGCAAAGTCCTTTCATCAAAATCCCATAAGTATAATCATCACCCTGAATTCCACTTCCCATCATTTTCTTCCTATAGAATTCTCTAGCAATGTCAATATCTTCCCTAACAAGAACATCAAGAATTGAATTATAAAGCTTTAGAGTTGGCTTCTTTTCAAACTTAAACACCAATTCAGGAACTTTAACGACTTGCTTAATCATTCGAGCGCGGCCAAGGCCACGTACAATGGTGATGAAGATATCCTCATCTGGGGTTGACCCAATTGAGCTAGGCATTTCGTCGAGCATCTCCTGGGCAGTATCGAAATGACGAAAATTGCATAGCTTGCGAATTAAAGCTCTGTAAGTAGACTGATTGTGAGTGAAATTGCGAAGATTGGAGGCCCATCTAAAGGTTTGAAGAGTTTCAGTAGCAGACTTTTGTTCCAAAATTAAGCGGGTGATGTTTTCTTGAGTTGGGACGGGACTGCTTAACACTGGTTCTGATTGAGTAGTGAGAAATGTTCGATGAATTCGGCTACTGAAACAGACCGAGAGTTTATAGGCTTTGTGCATGTGGCTATTCAATTCAGGAAGAAATTAAATAATTAAGATGATAAATAGTAAATGTAGACAGAGATGAAGAAAGAAGCAAATGGTAAGCAAATTTCGTTTAAGACGTACATTCTTGCGGACGCTTTCAAGAACAAGGAAAATTGGCAGGTCATAATCAATGGTAAATTTGATTGGTCTATTTTAAAGCGAAATCTAAATAGCACCCTTTCAACCTAAATAATAAAATAAAAATAGCACCCTACGAAAGAATGAAGAAAGATTTGAGTACACTTTTTCATTCCTATACAATATTTGAAATTTATTTATCAAACTTGTCTTAATTTTGTATATTACATGCACTGCATAAGATTTACTTATAATTTATATATAATCCATTATTAGTGATTAAATTTAGGAGATTCAATTACACTTTTTTTTCTTTTTTTTTTCTCTCCTTTCCTATTTCCCTATTATCTGCGACCTCGCTTCATTCAAAACTTCCTTAATTGAGTGCCAAAATCTATGGGTAGTGAAGCCACACTTCATATTTACCATGTAGTCGAGAAATAGGATTTACCGTCAATATTATGTTTGATGTTAACATTAATACCTTCAAATTGAAAAACGCATCACTTTGGAAAATATAGTGCTAGTCGTCCAAAAGCAACGGCAATCAGGAGTGATCCATTCTTTTCCTTGACTACACCACTGACCACTTCTTCTTTTTCAAGCCCATAAGTGTTCTACTGTTTCTCTACTAGTATTTGTAGTTATTCCTTCACGAAAGAATATCCACATTGACTACTAACCATTTGATAATGGTTTTACTCTAACTAAGAACAGTGACGGACCCAGAATTTTGTGCAAACGGGTTCAATTTTAGAGGTATATAACTTTAGTCGTAAAATAGTAATTGTTAAGTGGGTTCAAATAAAACATTTATATAAAATTTACACAGCTTTAATCTTAATTTATACATATACACAGTATTATTGTTTGGTAAAGTGGATTCAGTTAAACCCGCTAGCCACCACGTACGTCCTCCACTGACTACGAATATTAAATAAGTAAAACCTATTGGCTGCTATTAATATGAATTCTTCTTCCTTTGAATCTGAAGCACCATCCTCTAATGTTGCTCATGCTCTTCCTTACTATGAGAATAATAGTAGTACATACATACTTAGCATATGTACTACTATATAAAACTCGTGAGGAGAACTAAATTAAAAATTAATTTTATACAATTAATTACATAACTTAACTATAACTTTCATACATAATTTTACTCAGTTAAATGCAATTACAACATCATACAACTTAAATACAATTTTAGCGGAATACCTAAAAATCACCCTAAACTTGACACAGATTATTAGTTACATCTCTAAACTATTCGTAGTCTTAATTACCCCCTGAACTTGGCATTTTGAGAGCAATTACGCTGATGTGGCGAAGAGCGTGAGCGCCCTCTCTTTTAAGCGTGTGGGAATGAAGAAAAATTGAAAAATCAGCTTCCAAACAGGTTATGTTTTAACTTTTAATTGTCATATAGTCATATATAATTATTTATTTGTTACAACTATGTATTTCTTCTTTCTTCGGTTTAACATATAATGTGGACTTTACTCTAACTTTTTTGTTTTAATTTCTTCTATAGATATTTGCTCCAATTGCATATTTCTTTTTTATTTTTTGGGCCAAATTTGTAAAAGTTTGGTTGGAAATCCATCATTTTAGGCAAACAGAAAACTTTTAGCAAAAATAATGGAGTACTAGTTGTGTATTTTCTGTTATTTTTTTCTTTAGATATAATGTCTATTTATTTTACAATAACAACATACCTAGTATTATCCCACACTGTGGGGTCTGGGGAGAGTAGTGCGTACGCAGATCTTACCCCTACCTTATGAGGATAGAGAGGTTGTTTCCAATAGACCCTCGGCTCAGGAATAATGTCTATTTATTTTAATTGTGTGTTTTTATTTTCGAGTCAAATCAGTAAAAAAAATGGCTACAACTCCATTATTATTTACCAAATAAAAAGGTATACCCAAAATAATGAACTTAAAATTGTACACTCTTTTTATTTCTTCACTTGATGCAATGACTATTTATTTCAACTATGTATTTTTACTTTTTCCGGTAATATATGTAAAGAAAATATTTTAGAGCTATACAAAAAAATATAGCCAAAATAATAAAAATCAATATATGTATTTTTTATATCTTTTTAGATTCCTTGACTATTTATTTCAACTATATAAATATTTATTTTTAGGTCAAATTCAAGAAACAATTACTAAAACTTTATTATTTTTAGCCAAATAAAAATAACTAGCCTAAATAATGTAGTTCTAGCCAAGTTTTATTATAATATTATTCGAAAAAGATTATCTAAAAAAGTAACACACTTAAAAACGCATAAAATATATTTAATTTTTCAAAAAATTCCACATGGACAGGAAAATCCACGTGGCAGGTGAGTGCGTGCCACTTTCCTAGGATGAGATCCCCCAAGGGGATAACAACTATCGAATAGCCAAGTATAGAGGGGTAATTAAGACCACAAATAGTTCAAGGATGTAACAACCAAGTTTAAGGGGGGTTAAGGTATTTGGCCTACAATTTTTATACAATATGTCTTTAGAACATATTAATGATTTGTATATATTCTGTATGTGGTGTGTTCTTCTTCCTCTCCAAAATTCAAATCCAAACTTCATCTCTTAATACAACTTTGCTACATATCAATAACTTTATGTAAAAATAGTATTTATAACTTAAATACGAATTTCATACAACATTCAAATATTATATAACTATTTTTTAACTTTCATACAATATTAAAAAAACAATATAATTACAACATAATGCAACTTAAATACAATTTACATACAACTTTAATATTGTAACGACACGACCGGTCGTTTTGCCTTTTAGAACCCTGTTCCCCAAAATAAGGCTCCCTGTGCTTCTATTGTTTTATGACTTGCAGGGATGTTAGTTTGGGATTTGGAAGAGTTCGAGTTGAAAGAGTTCGAGTTGAAATCGGAACACTTGGTTCCATGGGTTGGCTTTAAAAGGCTAAGTTTGACTTCGATCAATATTTTAAGTAAACAACCTCGGAATTAGGATTTTACTGTTCCGATAGGTTCGTATGATGATTTCGGACTTGGGCGTATGTTCGGATCGGATTTTTGATGACCCGGGAGTATTTCGACGCCTAGTAGTGAAAATTGGCTCTTTGAAGGTTTTTAAGTTCATTAAATTTGGTTTCAAGTAGGAATTAGTGTTATCAAGGTCCAATTGGGATTCTGAGTCTGGGAATAGTTCTGTATGGTGATATAAGACTTGCACACAAAATTTTGTGTCGTTCCGAGTAGTTTAGGTATGTTTCGACGCGTTGGGAGTAAGTTAGAAGAACTTCAAGTTCATATTTTTGATCCAATTGGTTTGGGGTGCGATTCATAGTTTTAATGTTGTTTTGTACATTCTGAGAGTTCGAGCGAGTCCGTTTTATGATTTCAAACTTGTTGGTATTTTTGGACGGGGCCTTAGAGGCCCCGGATACCACTCGGACAATGCGCGGATTGAGTTAAGACTCAAAAAGGGCTGCTGGTGCACTAGTTCTGGTGTGCCCGCACCTGCGAGCTTTTGGCCGCAGGTGCGAGCCCACATGTGCGTGTTTTTTTTCCGCATAAGCGGCTTGGGACCATTTGTCCATGGATCGTAGTGGACGTGTGCACCTGCGAACACACATGAGCGATAGAAGGAACCGTAGGAGCGGCCTAAGCCACAGGTGCAGTGTGTGCGGCGCAGGAGCGGACCCGCAGAAGCACGTTAGAGGTCCGCAGAAGCAGAAGTAGGCCACTATGAAAGGGACACATATGCGATGACCTTTCCATAGATGCGGAGCCGCAGAAACGGCCAACTCTCCGCAGGTGTGAAAATCGCTAAGGCCAGAACCCTCATTTAATACAGGACTTTGGCATTTTGATCTCATTTATTTCATTGCTTGGGTGATTCTTGGAGCTCTTAGAGAGGGGATTTCAACTAACACTTTGAGGTAAGTAATTTCTACATAATGTGAGTTAAATACATAGTTTATGAGTAGATTTAACATGTAAAATTTATGAAATCAAGGGTTTAGATGAAAAACCTAGGTTTTTGATAAAAAGGGATTTAACCACGAACATGGTTATGGAATTTAGTGAAATTATATATTTGAGTTCATGAGGTTATGGGTAACAACTTCCTTCAAAAATTTCCGGAATCCGGACACGTGGGCCTGAGGGTGAATTTTAGGAATTCTTCAATTGGGGTTGGGTAATCACTTTAATAGTAGGGATATGAACTTTTGAACATGTATTGACTAATTTGTATAACATTTGACTAGTTTCGAATCGTTTGGCACCGAATTGAGGGTTCTAAGCATAATCTTGGACCGGAGAGTAGGCTTTGAGACGAGGTAAGTCTCTTTTCTAACATTGTAAGAGGAAACTAACCCCATAGGTGAATTGATTTAATATGTGCTCCTATTTGTCGGGCAACGTGCGCAAGAGGTGACGAGAGCCCGCACTTAGCTACTAATTATGGTTATGTCTGGGTAGTTTTAGGACCCAAATCATGTGATGCTTGTGATATTTGCACCTTACTTTCTAATTTAAATGCTTAAATCATATCGGAACTGATAAAGGAATTGAAGAAGGTCGAATTTCATTTACTTGAGTTTTGGAAGGGTTACTTGACTGTTAAAGAGAAGTGATGTTTCTTAAATAATAGTTTCTTAATATTCTTTGATTAGGTCATTTATTCATTATTTTCTCTTCTAGTGGAGTGGGACAAACGCCTCGGTAATATAATAGATGCATCTATGGTTCGTGTCATTCGACCCTTGGCAGTGCACAGTTTATTTACTTGTATGTTGGATCGGGTCGTACGAACTCGACATAATTTGTGCGTGATGATTATTAAACCCAACTATAATTGATATTGATGCATTTTCTTGAGAGATTTAATTGTTAAATGATGGAAATATACTATTAGTGAAAGAATTGTTCATTTATTCTAGTTATGCTCTTTCAGTTGTATTTTTATAGTCCATGCTTAGTTATAATTTTATTATTTTAATGTTGGCCCATAGTAAGTGTCGAAGTCAACCCCTCATCACTACTTCTTTTTGGTTAGACTAGATATTTAATGGGTACATGTTGTTTATGTACTCACGCTACAATTCTGCACTTAATGTGCAGGATCTAAAGTAGGTTCATCTGAATATCAGTCTGGCGTGCATCCTTGTCTAATGCTTCGAGACTTCGCGATGATCTTCCTTCTGAGCCCGTTCTGCAGCAACCAGAGTCTTTCTTTTGTTTCATTTTCTGTCTATTTTGTTTCAGACAGTAGTGTAGTATCCTTTTGTATATTCTACTAGTAGCTCATACACTTGTGAAACTAGGTCTTGGTGATTATGCTAGTAGACACTTGATGATTTTCGGGTTATTTTACTTGTCTCACTTGATTTCAAAATTTGATCTTTCATTTTATTAAAAATCTTACTTCTTATTTATGCACAAACTAAAAATCAACTATTTCGAATCTTTAAAAGAAGGGATCACAAAGTTAGTTCACTATTGCTTGCCTAGCTATAATGTTGGGCGCCACCACGGCCCATAGGAAAAATTGGGTTGTGACAACATGGTACCAGAGCACTAGGTTCACGTAGGTTTCACAAGTTATGAGCAGGCCTAATAGAATCTTGCAGATTGGTGCGGAGACGTCCGTACTTATCTTCAAGAGGCTATAGAGTGTTAGGTAACTACTCTTTATTCATCTTCTATCATGCAGTTGATGTTATACTAAATGTCTCTCTTATTATATCAAGATGGTGAGAATGCACACAACGGATGTTCCAGACTCGGGAGGGGCTGCTCCCCCTGTTGCTAGATGCTGAGGTAGAGGCCGGGGGAGGGCACCAGCCCGAGGTAGAGGACGAGGATGTCCTAGAGTGGCCCCAGATATACCACCAACATATCCAACTAAGGATCCCATTGCTGAGGAATAGGGCGAGATGCCTAAGCAGAGCTAGCCCCGGCGGATTTTATGTCCGTACGGGGATTTCAGGAGGTCATGGGCCGAATGCTGCGTTTCATGGACACCATGACTCAGGCTGGTTTATTTTCAGCAGACCCAGCCACATCTCAGGTTGGAGAGGGAGCATAGACCCCTACTGCTCAGGCTCCTGGGCATGCAAGTGTTGTATATCAGACCCCGGGCACACTACCCGTGGGCGTAACCCAGCCAGTGGCAGCAGCTGTACCTGAGGCTAGACCAGCTGCGGCCGCGAGCCGCAAAAGCTATTGGATAGATGGACTAGACTGCACCCTCCTATTTTCGATGGTGAGTGATATGAGGATCCCTAGGACTTCATTGATCGGTGCAGGGACAGACCGCACAACATGAGGATAATAGAGTCACACGGGGTGGATTTTACTACTTTCTAGTTGGAGGGCAGTGCTCGTAGGTAGTGGTAGTATCATCTTCTCGGCAGACCAGCAGGTTCTCCTCCCTTGACTTGGGATCAGATTACACGCCTTTTCTTGGATAGGTATATTCCATCCTCCCAAAGGTAAGAGTTGCGATTTCAGTTTGAGCAGCTCCAGCAGGGCAAGATGTTAATGACCAATTATGAGGCGAGTTTCTCTGAGTTGTCTCGCCATGCACTTATGATACTTCCTACTGAGGCGGAGAGAGTATGGAGGTTTGTTGCGGGATTGCACTCCGGTATTCAGGCCACCATGGCCCGAGAGGTTGAGATGGGACTTCTTACTAGCTAGTTGTGGAGATAGCTCGGATTGAGGGTTATCATCAGCGGGGTCGAAAGAAGATAGCGCGGGACAAGTGGTTCCGTTACTCTGGAGAGCTTAGAGGTGCCCCTGCTGGGGGCATAGGTCAGTTAATGAGGGGTTAGTCTAGCATACCCACATATCCAGCACCGCCGCCTCCTTGGGGTGCTCCAGTCCGACCTTATTTTATCGCCATGTTAGAGAGTTCCTACCGCCCACTAGCTATTCAGGGTTCCTCCAGTGGGTATTCAGGCCACCAGGGTCAAAATTCAGGTCATCAGCCTTTCGTACCGAGAGGTTGTTTCGAGTGCGGGGATTTCAGCCATGTGCAGATGTTCTGCCCCATGCTTTAGGGAAAGGCAGTGCAGCAGGGTTCTCAGCCTATGATTACAGTGCCAGTAGCCACACCAGCCGGACGGCCGCCCAGAGATGGAGGGCATGTGGGTAAGGGCCGTCCTAGAGGTGTAGGCCAGGCAAGTGGAGGCCAGGAAGGTGGCGCTCAAGCTAGATTCTATGCTTTTTCGACCAGACCAGATGTAGTGGCCTCAGATGCCGTGATCACATGTATTATTTCTGTCTGCGGTAGGGATGATTCGGTATTATTTTATCTAGGGTCTACCTATTCATATGTGTCATCTCTGTTTGCTCATTTCCTAGATATTCCTTCTGAGTCCTTGGGTACTCATGTTTATGTGTCCACTCCAGTGGGCAATTCTGTTGTTGTGGATCGGGTCTACCAGTCCTGCATTGTTACATTCTGGTGGTTATGAGACTAGAGCGGATCTTTTGCTGCTCGATATGACCGATTTTGTGGTTATCCTAGACATTGGTTGGTTATCTCCATATCACGCCATCCTTGATTTCCATGCCAAGTCTATTACCTTGGTGATGCCAGAGTTTCCTATATTGGAGTGGAAGGGTTTGTCTGTCAGCACACCGAGTAAGATCATCTCTTTTATGAAGGCCGGACACATGGCCGAGAAGGGTTTTATGGCTTATCTAGATTATGTTCGGGACACTACCACAGAGGACCCGGCATTATTCAGTGCCCGTTGTCTGGGAGTTCTCTGATGTGTTTCCTTCCGATCTTCTAGGCATGCCATCATATACCCAGCCTCGATTTCTGTATTGATTTAGCTCCAAGTACCCAGCCTATATCTATCCCATCGTACCGTATGGCTTCGAAAGAGTTGAAGAAGTTGAAGGAACAACTTGAGGAATTGCTAACAAAGGGGTTCGTCATGCCGAGTGTATCACCTTGGGGTGCACTAGTGTTATTTGTAAAGAAGAAAGATGGGACAATGTGGATGTGCATTGATTATCGCTAGTTGAACAAAGTCACCATTAAGAACAAGTACCCATTGCCGCTGATTGATGATTTGTTTGACCAGTTACAGGGTGCCAGGGTGTTCTCCAAGGTCCACTTGAGATCGGGGTACCCTCAGTTAAATATTCAGGATTCAGATATTCCGAAGACTGCTTTCCGGACTATATATGGCCATTATGAGTTTCTAGTGATGTCTTTCGGCTTGACTAACGCCCCAGCGGCATTTATGGATTTGATGAATATGGTGTTCATGTATTATATTGATTCGTTTGTCATTGTCTTCATTGATGACATTTTGATCTATTCGTGCAGCATGGAGGAGCACGAGCAGCATTTGAGAGTGGTGCTTCAGACCTTGCGGGAACAGAAGCTATATGCTAAATTCTGCAAGTGTGAGTTTTGGCTGGATTCTCTAGAATTGTTGGGGCATGTTGTATTAGGAAAGGGTATTAAGGTGGATCCTAAGAAGATTTGAGGCAGTTCAGAGTTGACCTTGTCCTACTACGGCGACTGAGATCTGGAGATTTTTGGGGAGCATGTTATTATCGCGGGTTTGTGGAGGGCTTCTCATCTATTGCAGCACCTTTGACTAGATTGACCCAGAAGGGTGCTACGTTCTGTTGGTCCGATGATTGTGACGCGAGCTTCCATAAGCTCAAGGAAACTTTGACCACTGCACCGGTTCTAGTGTTGCCTTCCGGTTCGGGGATGTATACTATGTATTACAACACTTCACGCATTAGTGGGTTGTGTATTGATGCAGGAGGGGCGAGTTATTGCATATGATTCACGTCAGCTAAAGCCCCATGAGAATAATTATCCTATAAACTATTTGGAGTTGGCCGCAATAGTTCATGCTCTTAAGATCTGGAGGCATTATCTTTATGGGGTATCCTGTGAGGTCTACACTGATCATAGCAACTTGCAGCATTTGTTCAAGCACAGGGATATCAATTTGAGGAAGAGCAGGTGGCTTGAGTTATATCACTATTCTTTATCATCCGGGCAAGGCGAATGTAGTTGCGGATGCCTTGAGCAGGAAGGCAGAGAGTATGGGTAGTTTATGATTTATTTCAGCAGAGGAAAGGCCATTACCTTTGGATATTCAGTCCTTGGCTAACATATTTGTGAGGTTGGATATCTCATAGCCCAGCCGTGTTCTTGCATGTGTCGTTTCCCAATATACACTATTGGAGCAAGTCAAGGCTCGACAGTTGGATGATCCACAATTGTTGGTTCTCAAAGAGACGGTACTACAGGGTGGTGCCAAGGAGGTTACTATCATTGAGGATATGGATCCACAAGTGCGCACACGCAGGTGCGACCCCTTGAGCGCAGAAGCATATTTTGTGGACTTAAGTGATATCCACACCTATGATCGTCTTTCCGCAGGTGCGGGACCGCAGATGTGGTGGACTCTTCGCAGAAGCGAAATCTGTGGCAGAAAAAGGGACAAATCGAGGGTTTATGTCATTCTTCACCATCTGGACTTGAGACTCGGAATTATGCAATAATTCAAGGATTTTTCAGAGAGAACCTTGAGGTAATTATTCATAACTCGTTTTTGGTTGTATTCGATTAATCTATAGTTGAGTTCTTCATTAAATTAAGAAAACTGGGTGAGAAATTTGGGTAAGAAGGGTGGAAGTTCTTCAAATAAGTTTTTGAGATTTGATTGGTATTTTGATATCGGATTTGGATAATTTTGGTACGAGTGATCTCGTGAATGAATGAGTGTTCTTATTTTGTGACTTTTACCCGATTCCGAGACGTGGGCCCGGGGAGGCTTTTTATCGTGATTTTCCAATTTCTTGCTTTAGCTTTGATTTCATTAGCTAGATTAGTTCCCTGTAGTTATATTTATGATATGTAATTGATTTTGTCTAGATTTGGGCCATTCGGAGTCAGATATTCATGGAAAGAGCATTATTACGGATTGATTGAGCTTGGTTCAAGGTAAGTGTCTTGCCTAACCTTGTGGGGGGGGGGGACTCCCGTTAGGATTTGGTACTGTTTTAATATGTGAGCATTGTGTACGTTAAGGGACGAGTACGTACACGGGCTAGTTGTTGTAAAACCCCGATTTCTGCTAAGTAATAACCTGTTTTCCTTCTTATTTGAGTCATATCAGTATGTGTAGTATCCTGTTAGAATAGAATAACATGTTGCCTTAATTGTTTATTTGAACTCCGTGTAGCATGTTTAATGAATTTCCTGCTTTTCATTGACTTGTAGTTAGCCTAAATTGTAGGATTTCGTGTTGTAGCTGTTAAATTCTATTGTTTGAACTGTGTATTTACTTTTGGGACTAAAGAACGGTATTACGCGAGATCCCCCAGCATATTTATTTTGGGACTACGGAATGGTATTCCCGGAGATCTCTCTGCATATTTACTTTGGGACTACAGAACGGTATTCCAGGAGGTCCCCCTGCACATTTACGGTTGGATTATGGAACGATATTCTGGGAGTTCCCCCTGTCTTGCATATTTAATTTGGGACTACAGAGCGGTAATCTTGGGAGATCCACCCTGCACATTTACGTTTGGGAATACGAGGCGGTATCTCGAGAGATCCCCTGTTGTTATTTCTGTGTACTGAGCTGTTACCTTTCTACGGTTTCATTCTTGTTAAATTTTAGTCTTTATTGTACTGCGATATTTTATTCTGCCTTATTTTTTAGTATATATATACTAGTAGGGCCCTGACCTGACCTCGTCACTACTCGACCAAGGTTAGTCTTAGCACTTACGGGGTACCGTTATGGTGTACTCACGCCCTTCCTGCACATGTTTTTTGTGTGCAAATCCAGGTTCCTTCTATCGGCCTTGTTCTTAGTTGCAGTCATTGCTGTTCTGGAGACTTCAAGGTACATCTGCCCGCGCCTGCAGATCCCCGGAGTCCCCCTCTATCCCCTATGTTGATTATCCTCTTATTTCTATAGATACTGATGTATAGAAGAATTAGAACTTCGTAGAAGCTTGTGATTTATGGTGTTCCGGGTCTTGGGATTGTTATGTATCTTTCGAGAGTTGACTATTGTGTATGCTGAGCGGCATCTCAATTTCTTATTTAAAATATCTGCTGTTGTTAGTTGTTAAATTTCATGTTTTTCAATTCATTTCCGCAAAGTGTTAGGCTTACCTAGTCGTAGAGACTAGGTGTCGTCACGAAAATTCACGGAGGGAGAATTTGGGTCGTGACAAGTTGGTATTAGAGCCCTAGGTTCATAGGTCCGTGAGTCAGAAGCCGGTTTGTTAGAGTCTCATGGATCAGTACATAGACATCTGTACTTATCTTGGGGAGGCTATGAAAGTGTTAGGAACAATCATGATTCTTTTGATTTCCTTGTCGTACGAGTTATTGACATCAATTCTAAATTTCTCTATTCTAATCTTTCTCACAGATGGTGAGGACCAGTAGCGGAAGATCTGACGACCAGGCACCCACGCCCCTTGCTAGAGCTGCCAGAGGCCGGGGTCGGGGTAGAGGATGACCACGTGGTGCAGCCAAAGCATCCGCGCGAGCTGCGATAGATAAGCCCCCATCAACTCCAGTTGGAGAGCAGGCACCGGAGGTTCCTATTGCTGCACCAGCCCTCCAGGAGACTCTAGCCCAGTTCATGAGCATGGTAAGCACCTTACCTTAGGCTGGATTGATTCCACTAGCTCCCGCCACATATTAGGCCAGGGGAGGGGCATAGACTCCCGCAGCCCGTACTCCTTAGCAGAGGGTCCAGGTTAATCAGGCCCCAGAGTTCATTCATATGCAGCCGGTAGCTCCAGTTCAACATGAGACCATGATAGCCTCTTCTGAGGCGGAGCAACTCATAATTGAAAGGTACAAGAAGTACCACCCATCTACCTTCAGCGGATTGGCTACCAATGATGCTTAGGGTTGAAGAGTGTCATCGTATTCTCCGTACTATGGGAGTAGCAGAGACGAGTGGGATTTATTTTACCACTTTCTAGCTTAGAAGAGCAGCCTATCAGTGATGGCGTGCTTATGAGTTGAGTAGCCCGGACGAGGCAGCCTCACTTACATAGACTCGATTCTTGGACATGTTTTTGAGAGAGTATGTACCTCAGAGCCTCAGGGATGCATGTCGCGCAGAGTTTGAGCAGTTGCACCAGGGTTATATGACTGTGTCCGAGTATGTAGTCCGTTTCAATGATTTGTCCCGACATGCACCGGCCTTGGTTGGTACAGTTCGCGAGAGGGTTCGTATCTTTATTGAGGGACTCCACCCCAACCTCAGGATCAATATGGCTAGGGAGTTGGAGATGGATATCTATTATCAGCAGGTTGTGAGTATTGCTAGGAGATTGGAGGGCATGCTTGCCTGGGACAGAGATGAGATAGAGGCCAAGAGGTCTCGAGAGACTGGTTCTTATTCTGGAGTTCATGCCCCAGCAACTCGCCATGGTAGGGCTTATGTGAGACACCCCGTTCATTCTGCTCTTCCTGCCGCCAGTGGTGTTCCAGCCCCTTCTAGACCCCAGGAGCCTTATTATGCACCGCCAGTATCTAGTGTGCCTCCTGCTCGGGGTGCTATTAGCAGCCAGTCCAGCAGACCTGGCCCGATTAAGTCACAACAGCCACGCCCTCGAGGGGTTGTTTTGAGTGTGACGACACTCACCATATGGTGAGGGATTACCCCAGAATTAGGAAGGGTGTACCTCCACAGACTTTGCAGCCACCATGTGCTCCACCGAGTCCTCAAGCTATGATTCCATCACCAGCTACCGCCCCACTTGCTCAGCCAGATCGAGGTGGAGGTGGGAGGTCAAGGCCGCCCTAGAGAGGGAGGCCAGGCAAGGTATTATACTCTTCCGGCTTGTACAGAGGCAGTTGCTTCCGACTTTGTCATTACAGGTATTGTTCCAGTCTGTCATAGAGATGCGTCAGTATTATTTGACCGAGACTCTACATATTCCTATGTGTCCTCTTATTTTTCCCCACATTTGGGCGTATCTTGGGATTCTTTGAGTACTCTTGTTTATGTGTCTACTCCTGTGGGAGATTCTCTTGTTGTGGACCGCATGTATCAGTTCATGTTTGATTGCTCTTAATGGTTTTGAGACCAGAGCCGATTTATTATTACTCAACATGGTAGATTTTGATGTTATCTTGGGCATGGACTGGTTTTTGCCCCATTATGATATTCTTGATTGTCACGCTATGACCGTGGCGCTGAGTATGCCATGCTTATCGCGATTAGAGTGGAGGGGTACCTTAGAGTATACTCCCCGTAGAGTTATTTCATATTTTAAGGCTCAACGAATGATTGAGAAGGGGTGTGACGCGTATTTAGCTTATGTGAGAGATGTCAGTATTGGTACCTCCACATTTGAGTCAATTCCAGTTGTGAGGGACTTCACAGATGTGTTTCAAGCTGATCTTTCGGGCATGCTGCCCGATAGAGATATTGATTTTGACATTGATTTGTTGTCGGGCACTCAGCCCATCTCTATTCCTCTATACCATATGGCTCCTCCTGAGTTGAAGGATTTGAAGGAGCAGTTGCAGGACTTGCTCGATAAGGGCTTCATTCGGCCCAGTGTGTCACCTTGGGGTGCTCCGGTCTTGTTTGTGAAGAAAAAAAATGGTTCTATGCGTATGTGTGTTGATTATCACCAGCTGAACAAAGTTACAGTGAAGAACATGTATCTATTGCCTCATATTGATATTTGATCAGTTATAAGGTTCCAGGGTGTTTTCCAAGATTGACTTATGTTCAGGCTATCATCAGTTGAAGATTCGGGAGCCATATATCCCTAAGACTGCTTTCAGGACCCGATATGCTCACTATGAGTTTCTTGTCATGTCTTTTGGGCTGACCAATGCCCCAACAACTTTTATGCATTTGATGCACATTGTGTTCCTGCCTTATCTTGACTCCTTCGTCATTATTTTTATTAACGACATTCTGGTGTACTCAAAGACTCGGGATGATCATGAGCAACACCTGAGGACTGTGCTTCAGACTTTGAGAGAAAAGAAGTTGTATGCAAAATTTTCAAAGTGTGAGTTTTGGCTAGACTCAGTTGCATTATTTGTCCATGTAGTATCGAGTGATGGGATCAAGGTCGATCCGAAGAAGGTGGAAGCAGTGCAGAGTTGGCCTAGACCGTCATCAGCTACGGAGATTCGTAGTTTTCTTGGTTTGTCAGGGTATTACCGTCGTTTTGTAGAGGGATTCTCATATGTTGCAACACCTATGACCAGGCTGACCCAGATGGGTGCTCCATTCAGGTGGACAGATGAGTGTGAGGAGATCTTTCAGAAGCTCAAGACAGCTTTGACTACAGCCTCAGTATTGGTATTGCCTACATGTTTGGGTTCCTACACTATATATTATGATGCATCGCGGATTGGTCTTGGCGCGGTGTTGATGTAGGACTGTAGGGTGATTTCCTACGCATCCAGAACACTGAAGGTGCATGAGAAGAAATATCATGTCCACGACCTTGAGTTAGTAGCTATTGTTCATGCCCTGAAGATTTGGCGACACCATTTGTACGGTGTTCCTTGTGAGGTTTATACCGATCATCGGAGTTTGCAGCATCTATTCAAGAAAAAGGATCTTAACTTGCGTCAGCGGAGGTGGTTGGAGCTACTTAAGGACTATTATATCACCATTCAGTACCACCCGGGGAAGGCCAATGTGGTGGACAATGCTTTGAGTCGCTGGGCAGAGAGTTTGAGGAGTTTAGCATATCTTCCAGCAACAGAGAGACCCTAGCATTGGATGTTCAGGCCTTAGCCGACCAGTTTTTAAGATTGGATATTTTTTAGCCGAGTTGAGTGTTGGCTTGTGTGGTCTCTCGGTCTTCTCTTTATGATCGTATCAGGGAGCGTCAGTATGATGACCCCCATCTGCTTGTCCTCAAAGACACGGTCCAGCACAGTAATTCTAAGGAGGTCACTATTGGGGATAATGGAATATTGAGGATGCAAGGAAGCCTATGTGTGCCTAATGTAGATGGTTTGCGTGAGTTGATTCTTCAGGAGGATCACAACTCGCGGTACTCTATTCATCCGGGTGCTGCGAAGATGTATCAGAACTTGAGGCAACATTACCGGTAGAGGAGGATGCAGAAGGACATAGTGAAATATGTGGCTTAGTGCCTAAATTTCCAACAGGTGACGTTTGAGCATCAGCGGACGGGTGGGTTGCTTCAGAAGTTAGAGATTCCAGAGTGGAAATGGGAGCGAATCACTATGGATTTCGTTGTTGGACTCCCACAGACTCAGTGAAGGTTTGATGCAGTTTGGGTGATTGTGGATAGGCTGACCAAGTCAGCTCATTTCGTTCCTGTGATGACTACATATTCTTCCAAGCAGCTGGCCTGAATCTACATCCGTGAGATCGTCAGGCTTCATGGCGTATCGGTATCTATAATATCTGACCGGAGTACGCAATTTACATCATGGTTATGGAGGGCCGTACAACATGAGTTGGGTACTAGAGTGGAGTTGAGCACAACATTGCACCCTCAGACGGACGGACAGTCTGAGCGCACTATCAGATATTAGAGGATATTCTTCGTGCGTGCTTGATGGAGTTTGGAGGGTCATGGGATCAGTTCCTTCCACTTGCGGAGTTTTCCTACAACAATAGTTATCGGTCGAGAATCCATATGGCACGGTATGAGGCTCTGCATGGTAGGCGGTGTTGGTCCCCAGTGGGTTGGTTCGAGTGAGCGAGACAAGATTATTGGGTACAGACTTGGACCAGGATGCCCTGGATAAGGTGAAGGTGATTCAGGATTGATTTCGCACAAACCAATCCATACAAAAGAGTTATGCGGATCGGAAGGTTCGCGATGTAGGATTCATAGTTGGAGAGCGAGTCTTGCTCCTGGTATCGCCTATGAAGGGCATTATGAGGTTTGGGAAGAAGGGCAAGCTTAGCCCTAGGTACATTGGTCCTTTTGAGGTGTTGCGGTGTGTTGGGGAGGTTACTTATGAGATTGCCTTACCTCCCAGCCTAGCAGGGTTTTATTCGGTATTCCACGTTCCTATGCTTCGAAAGTATCACGATGAACCAGCTCATGTATTGGATTTCAGCTCAGTCTAGTTGGACGAGGATCAATCTTATGTTGAGGATCTAGTGGTTATTTTGGACAAGCATGTCAGAAAGCTAAGGTCAAAGAACATTGCTTCATTAAAGGTTCAGTGGAGGGGTCAGCCGGTCGAGGAGGCGACTTGGGAGACCGAGCAGGATATGCGCAACCATTATCCTCATCTTTTCACAGCTTTAGGTATGTCTCTATACTCGTTTGAGGACGAACGATTGTTTTAAGAGAGGGAGGATGTAACGACCCGGCCGGTAATTTTGAGAGTTATAGCCCCGATCCCCTATTAACTACTTCCCCCGTATCTTTTTATTCTATTGTGACTTGCCGGGAGGTTTCGTTTTGGTTTTTGGAGTGCTTTGGGACACTTAGTCCCTAAATGGAGGTTTAAGCCTTAGGATTTGGACTGTAGACGGAACTGTGTGAAGACGACTCAGGAATGGAGTTTTGTCGGTTCTGTTAGCTCCGTTAGGTGATTTTGGACTTAGGGGCGTGCCCGGATTGTGTTTTGGAGGTCTGTAGCTCATTTAGGCTTGAAATGGTGAAAGTACAACTTTTGAAGATTTTGACCGGTAGTGGAATTTTTGATATCGGGGTCGGATTCTGATTCTAGAAGTCTGAGTAGGTCCGTAGGTTTGAATATGACTTGTGTGAAAAATATGGGGTCAATCGGACGTGGTTTGATAGGTTTCAACATCGGTTGTCGAATTTGAAAGTTTCAAGTTCTTTAAGTTTGAATCGGAGGATGATTCATAATTTTAGCGTTGTTTGAGGTGGTTTGAGGGATCGACTGAGTTCGTATGGTGTTTTAGTATTGGTTGGTATGTTTGATTGAGGCCACGGGTGCCTCGGGTGAGTTTCGGGTGCTTAACGGATCAAAAGTTGGATTTTTGTTGTTGCTGAAGTCTTCAGGCATCTGGTGTTTTCGCACCTGCGGCGGGGAGAACGCAGGTGCGGGATCGCACATGCGGAGAGTCAAGTGCAGAAGCGGAAAAGTTGAGGGGTTCTAGGGGTCGCAGGTGCGATGTGAATTCGGCATCTGCGATGCCCACAGATGCGATAGAGTGATCGTAGGAGCGGTGAAGGACCGCAGAAGCGGGTATGGATCTGCAGGTGCGCACACGCAAGTGCGACCCCTTGATCCAAGAAGCATTTTTTGTGGACTTAAGTGATATCCGCACCTGCGATGGTCTTTCCGCAGGTGCGGGACCGCAGATGCGGTGGACCCCTCACAGAAGAGAGATCTCTGGCAGAAAAAGGGCCAAATCGAGGGTTTATGTCATTCTTCACCATTTGGACTTGAGAGCCCGAAATTAGGCGATAATTCAAGGATTTTTCATAGAGAACCTTGGGGTAATGGTTCCTAACTCATTTTTGGTTGTATTCCATTAATCTATAGTTGATTTCTTCATTAAATTAAAGAAATTGGGTGAGAAATTTGGGGAAGAAGGGTGGAAGTTCTTCAACTATGTTTTTGAGATTTTGATATCTGATTTGGATAATTTTGGTACAAGTGAACTCGTGAGTGAATGTGTGTTCATATTTTGTGACTTTTACCCGATTCCGAAACGTGGGCCCGAGGAGACTTTTTAGAGCGATTTTCCAATTTCTTGATTTAGCTTTGATTTCATTAGGTAGATTAGTTCCTTGTAGTTATATTTATGATATGTAATTGATTTTGTCTAGATTTGGGCAATTCGAAGTCGGATATTCGTGGAAAGAGCATTTTTACGGATTGCTTGAGCTTGGTTTGAGGTAAGTGGCTTGCCTAACCTTGTGTTGGGGAACTCCCCTTAGGATTTGATACTATTTTGATATGTGAGCGCCGTATACGTGAGGTGACGAGTACGTACACGGGCTAATTGTTGTAAAAACTTGATTTTTGCCAAGTAATAACCTATTTTTCTTCTTATTTGAGTCATATCAACATGTGTAGTATCCTGTTAGATTAGAATAGCATGTCTACTTGCCATAATTTTTTATTTGAACTACGTGTAGCATGTTTATTGAATTTCCTGCTTTTCCTTGACTTGTACTTAGTCAAATTGTAGGATTTCTTGATGTAGCTGTTAAATTCTATTGTTTGAGTTGTGTATTTACTTTTGGGACTACGAAATGGTATTCCGGGAGATCCCCCTGCATATTTACTTTGGGACTATGGAACGGTATTTCGGGAGATTGTAACGATCCGGTCAGTCGTTCCTTGAGATTATCCCTGTTTTCCCCATTTCTGCTTTATCACATGCTGCTTAGCTTATTTATGTGCTGTTGGGTCGGTTGGTTCGGGTTCGGAGTGGTCGCAGTGAGAATCGAGACACTTAGTCTCTTAAATTAGCTTAATAGTTGAAAAAGTCAATCGTGAGTTGACTTATTGGTAAACAACCTCAGAATGCGGATTTTATGGCTTGGATTCGTTAGGTGATTTGGGACTTAAGAGTGTGTTCAGAATGAAAATTTGATGTCCGGTGTAGAATTAGGCTTGAATTGGCGAAAGTTAGTTTTTGGCGATTTTCGATAGGCAGTGGAAAATAGGCTGTCGGGGTTGGAAAGGAATTACGACAGTTGGAACAGGTTCATTATGTCATTTTGGATATGTGTGCAAATTTTCAGGTCAATCGGATGTGTTTTGGTTGGTTTCGGCATAATTGGAAAAATTTAGAAGTTTCAAAGTTCTTAGGCTTGAATTTGATATAATTTTGGTGTTTTCGTGTTGTTTTTGGTGTTTCGAAGGCTTGACTAAGTTTGAATGATGCTATAAGGTGTGTTGGTATGTTTGGTTGGGGCCCTGAAGGTCTCGGGATTGATTTTGAATAGTTAGCAGGGGGTTTGAACTTAGGAAAATTACAGCAAATAGCTGCCGGTGTTAATCTTCTGGTGTGGCCGCTCCTGTGGATGAGCAGCCGCAGGTGCGAAGATAGGCCAGGCAGGATGGATCCGCAGGTGCGAAGCATGGGACGCACCTGCGAAGCCGCATGTGCAGAAAGTGTCTCGCAGGTGCGAAGTTTGGACTGTTAGTGGGATTTCGCAGGAGCACACCTGGGATCACAGGTGCTGGTCCGTAGGTGCGAGGAATTTGTTCGCAGGTGCAGATTAAGTGGGAAGAATAGTATAAAATGGTGCCTCCGCAAATATTTTGGCATTTCCTCCATTGTTGCATGCTGATTTAGTACGGTTGAGAGCAAATTGAAGGGGAAATTCGAAGGACTTCAGTGGAGGTAAGATCCCGGATCATAAAACTCATTTCTATGTTATTTTGTGTCGAGTTAAGCTTGAACCTTGAGGAAATTAAAGTAGAAAAGTTGGGAAAAATGGGAGGAAGTTTGAAAAATAAAGCAATTGTGGTCCGATTGTGGTGTTCTTGCTGTGTGTAGAATCGTGGGAGGACGAGGTTTCTAATGATGTAAATTTTATCGGATTCCGAGACGTGGGCCCGGGGCTCAGGTTTGGCTGAATTTCGACAATTTTGTATGAATTGATAGTTTTCGATTGGGTTGTGCTCCTTTAGCGTATATTGATGTTAATCTGGTTTTGGTTAGATTCAGAGTAATCGGGAGCCAATTTGAGGGGCAAGAGCATCACGAATTAGTATTGTGTCCTGGTAGAGGTATGTAATGGTTATAAATCTTGTCCTGAGGGTATAAACCCCGGACGTCATATTTCTCACTATTTTTAAAATGGCACACATGTCGGATGACGAGTATGTGGCGCACACTGATTTTTGAATTGGACTTGATCCTCACCCCCGCAACTATTGACTTGCGTATTTTACTCTAAATCATATGTTAAATTGTGTTCTAAAGACTATTGCTATATTTGGGCTATAAGCCATGTTTGGGGCCTCGTGCCGACTTGTTTAGACCCCTTGGGGGATTTTTTTACTACTATTTCCTCACTGTTGATCTATGATTTACACTCAGTCATGTTGTGCTTAACTGTTTTCGAAACTCAGCCTTATGTACACTATTTTGAGATATAAAATGATGTTTTGGGTCGAGTACCCCGTTTTACTGATACGCCCGAGGGGATTTTGAGAGGTTCTGGCTGAGTGAGGTCGCGGGCCTGATTGTGAGGATATGAAATGCCACGAGGTGGCTTGATATTAGTGCTTGGGCTGAAAAAGCCCCTCCAGAGTCGTACACACCCCGAGTGAGCGCAGGTACCTACTGAGTGCGAGTGTTGAGTGATGAATGCTGAGTGCCGAGTGCCGAATGATGAGTGATTGGGAGGCATGAGTGACAGTGAGGCTGCCCGAGGGGCTGATACTGAGTGGTGCTGAGTGATATTTTGCCCGAGGGGCTACTTATGATTTATTTCATTTTACACTAAATCCTTCGGTTATTTTTATTTCTGAAATTTTTGGAAAAAACATTTTTCAAAGGATTTTTTTCTAAAGTTGGCTTTAAGGCATGATGATCTCACATATCTATGTATATACTGTTGGAAAGGAAGGCTGTGCATATTTTGAACTGATGATATTGATCTTTATGTGTTTCTTGCCGCTTAGACTTGATTTATTCTCATTATTACTGAGTTGGCGTACTCACATTACTCCCTGCTTCCCTGTGTGCAGATTAAGGTGCTGATACCGAGTGTTAGCCATCTATTCCGTGCGGAGCCGGATTTCGGGATATAGAGGTAGCTGTTCAGCATCCGCAGCGTCTCTGTTTTCCCTTCTTTTGTTGTATCTAGTTATTCGCTCGGAGGTTTTGTAATATAATAGTAGACTTGTTGGTATATTTCTTAGATGCTCATGACATGTTGACTCGGATTTTAGGGATGGTTTAGACTATTTAGCTGTTTATTTTGCCTAATGAATTCAGTAATTCTATATACTTTATGAAATGTTTGAAAATGGTTGGGATTTTGTAAAGAAACGTTAAATATGTGATTGTTGGCTAGCCTAGTTCCACGATAGGCGCCATCACGGCCAGTTTAGGATTTGGGGTCATGACAAGTTGGTATCAAAGCCTAGGTTACATAGGACTCAACGGTCATGAGCAGGTTTAGTAGAGTCTTGCGGATCGGTACAGAGATGTCTGTACTTATCTTCGAGAGGCTGCAGAACCCTTACGAACAATATCATTTTTCTTGACTTCCGTCGTGCTATTTTGTAGATTCTGGAAATCTAAACTTCTGTTGTTTCCTTCTCTCACGGATGGTGAGGACTAGCGCTACCGTTTAGGATAATCAGCCACCAGCTAGACCAGTGAGAGGTCGAGGCCACGGTTGAGGCCGTGGTAGAGATAGGGGCCAACTTGTGCAATAACCAGGGCAGTGCCAGTTGATCCCCTACTATTCAGGGTCAGGTTCCCACCACAGATACTCCAGCAGGACAGGCTCAGGAACCGACAGTGCCTATTGTTATTCCAGGTCTTCAGGAGACCTTGGCTCAGATCTTGACTGTGTGTACCACCCTTGCTCAGGCAGTTGCAACTATTTCTCAGGTCGGGGAGGCAGTCAGCCTCCAAGTGCTCGTGCTCAGGGCCATAAGACACCGGGGGCGGTTCCAGACTAGCCGGTTGCTCCAGTTCGGGACTTCGTGGTTCGGGCTATGCCAGAGGACGAGCAACGTAAACTGGAGAGGTTTAGTAGACTACAGCCTCTGAAATTCAGTGGTGCTGAGGGCAAGGACGCCCAGGTTTTTCTGGATAAGTGTCAGAGGATGCTGCGTACTGCTGGGATTTTGGAGACTAGTGGGGTCTCATTTGCTACATTTCAGTTTTCTGGTGCTGCTTTCACTTGGTGGGAGTCTTTTGAGAGGCGTAGGCCTGTTGGTTCAACACCCCTCACCTGGAAGCAGTTCTCCACTATTTTTTTGGAGAAGTATGTACCTCAGTCTCACAGGGAGGAGCAGCGCAGACTTTTTGAGAAACTGCGTCAGGGAGAGCTATCAGTGACGCAGTACGAGATACGGTTTTCGGAGTTAGCTCGTCATGCTACCGATTTGGTCCCTACTGATAGGGAGAGCGCTAGGAGTTTTGTGGATGGCCTCACTTATCAGCTCCGCCTATTTATGACTCGGGAGAGAGTATCAGATGCTACATTCGAGTAGGTTATTGATATTGCTCGAGATATTGAGTCGGTTAGCCTCCAGGAGCGGGAGGAGAGGGAGGCCATGAGGCCTCGTGGATCGGGCAATTCTAGTGGTGCTCCTTTTAGGAGGCAGTTTCAGCATGGTAGAGGCCATTCATTCAGGCCTCCTCAATCAGTACGCCCAGCTTATAGTAGTACATCTTCGGGGCATGGTCCCCGTGGTTTTCAGCAAAGCCATACTTCATTCGGTACCCTCCCAGCTCAGAGTGCAGCTCGAGCACCACCAGTTCAGAGTTCTTCTATGCATGAGTCTTCCAGTGGCCATTCTGGTGCCAGGAGTTTCAATCAGTCCCCGCCTCCAGCTCCAGGGAGTTGTTTTGAGCGTGGAGAGTTTGGGCACATGTGGAGGCAGTGTCCCCGTCGTCCCGGTGGTTCTTCTCAGCAGAGGGTCTAGCCCTCAACTTCAGCTCCAGTTACTTTACCACCCGCCAGGCAGCCAGGGGTGGTAGTCAGTCAGCTAGAGGCCGCACTAGAGGGGGAGGTCGAGTAGGTGGAGGTCAGGACCGTATGTATGCATTTCCTACTAGGCCAGATGCTATGGCCTCCGATGCAGTGATCGAAGGTATTTTCTCAGTCTGTTGCCGAGATTCTTTGGCTTTATTTGACCCTGGTTCTACATATTCCTATGTTTCTTCATATTTTGCCCATTTTCTTGATATGCCCCGTGAGTCTTTGGTTACCTCTGTTCATGTGTCGACTTCGGTGGACGATATTGTTGTTGTGGACCGTGTGTATCGGTCGTGCGTGATATCTATTGGGGGTCTAGAGACCCGAGTGGACCTACTGTTACTCAGCATGGTCAATTTTGATTTGATATTGGGCATGGATTGGTTATCTCCATGTCATGTTGTTCTTGATTGTCACGCTAAGACCGTGACCTTAGCTATGCCGGGATGTCCAAGGGTTGAGTGGAGAGGTTCTTCTAAGTATATGCCTAGCAGGGTGATGTTCTACCTGAAGGCTCAGTGTGTGGTGGAGAATGGGTGTTTATCTTATCTGGCTTTTGTGAGGGATGTCAGTGGTGACACTCCCGCTATTGATTCGGTTCCTGTGGTCTGTGACTTTCTGAATGTGTTTCCTGCAGACTTGCCAGGCATGCCGCCTGATAGGGACATTGCTTTTGGTATTGACATGATGCCAGGCACCCAACCTATTTCTATTCCACCTTATAGTATGGCACCAGCGGAGCTAAAGGAATTAAAGGAGCAGCTTCAGGAACTCCTAGATAAGGGGTTCATTTGGCGTAGTGTGTCACCATGGGGTGTACCTGTGTTGTTCGTGAAGAAGAAGGATGGTTCTATGCGTATGTGTATTGATTATCGGCAGTTGCACAGAGTTACGGTGAAGAACAGGTATCACTTGCCTCGTATAGATGAATTTTTTGATTAGTTGCAGGGTACCAGGGTATTTTCTAAGATTGACTTGCGTTCCAGTTATCATCAGTTACAGATTCAGGGGCCATACATCCCGAAGACTGCTTTTAGGACTAGATATGGTCATTATGAGTTCCTGGTTATGTCATTTGGGCTAACCAATGCCCCCGCAGCCTTTATGCACCTGATGTACAGTGTATTCCGGCCTTATCTGGATTCTTTCATCATCGTGTTTATTGACGATATCCTGGTGTATTCCAGATCTCGGGATGATCATGAGCAACATTTGAGAGTTGTGCTTCGGACCTTGATAGAGAAGAGACTGTATGCAAAATTTTTGAAGTGTGAGTTCTTACTTGATTCAGTAGAATTCCTGAGGCACGTGGTGTCCAGTGAGGGTATTCAGGTTGACCCGAAGAAGGTAGAGGCGGTCTAGAGTTGGCCTAGGCCATCATCAGCTACCGAGATTCGTAGTTTCCTTGGTTTGGCAGGGTACTACCGCCGTTTCGTAGAGGGATTTTCATCTATTGCTGCACCTATGACCAGACTGACCCAGAATGGGGCTCAGTTAAGGTGGACTGAGGAGTGTGAGGAGAGCTTTCAGAAGCTCAATTCAGCTTTGACTACAGCCCCGATATTGATTTTGCCTACGGGTTCAGGTTCTTATACGGTATAATGTGATGCCTTGAGAGTTTAACTTGGAGTGGTTTTGATGCAGGATGGTAGGGTGATTGCCTATGCATCCAGACAGTTGAAGGTGCACGATAAGAATTATCCAGTGCACGATCTTGAGCTAGAAGCTATTGTTCACGCCTTGAAGATTTGGCGTCATTATTTGTATGGAGTGCATTGTGAGATTTTCACTGATCACCGTAGTTTGCAGCATCTACTTAAGCAGAAGGACCTGAATTTGCGTCAGAGGAGGTGGTTGGAGCTTCTCAAGGATTATGACCTCACTATTTTATATCATCCGGGGAAGGCCAATGTAGTGGCTGATGCCCAGAGTCATAGAGCGGAGAGTTTGGGGAGTCTAGCCTACCTTCCAGTAGTAGAGCGGCCTTTAGCACTTGATATTCAGTCTTTAGCGGGTCAGTTGGTGAGATTGAATCTATCAGCGCCTCCTCAGGTATTGGCTTGTGTAGCCTCCAGGTCTTCTCTTTATGATCAAATTAGAGCACGCTAGTATGATGATCCATATTTTCTTATTCTTCAGGACAGGATCCATCGCGGTGATGCCAGGGATGTGGTTATTGGTGATGATGGGGTCATGAGGATGCAGGGCCAGATTTGCGTGCCCAATGTAGATGGGTTCGAGATTTGATTCTAGCTGAGGCCCATAGTTCGCTATATTCCATCCACCCGGGTGCCGCGAAGATGTATCAGGATCTGCAACGACATTATTGGTGGAGGCGGATGAAGAAAGATATTTTTGAGTTTGTGGCTCGGTGTCTCAACGTTCAGCAGGTCAAGTATGAGCACCAGAGACCAGCTGGATTGCTTCAGAGATTTGATATTCCGGAGTGGAAGTGGGAGAGGATCACCATGGACTTTTTAGCTGGAGTCTTTGGACTTCGAGGAGGTTTGATGCTATATGGGTTATTGTGGATCGGCTGACCAAGTCCGCACACTTCATTCCTATTGGAAATACTTATTCTTCGGAGCGGTTAGCTGAGATTTATATCAAGGAGATTGTCCGATTGCATGGGGTTCCAGTTTCTACCATTTCTGAGAGAGGTACTCAGTTCACATCTCAGTTTTGGAGAGCCGTACAGAGAGAGTTGGGTACTCAGTTCGAGTTGAGCACATCATTTCATCCTCGGACCGACGGGCTGTCGGGGCGTACTATTCAGATTTTGGTGGATATGTTGCGTGCATGTGTCATTGATTTCGGGGGCTCATGGGACCAGTTTCTGCCACTCGCGGAGTTTGCATATGATAATAGTTATCAGTCGGGTATCCAGATGACTCCGTATGAGGCTTTATATGGTAGGAGGTGCAGATCTCCGGTTGGTTGGTTTGAGTTGGGCGAGGTTAAGCTATTGGGCACAGACCTGGTTCAGGATGCGTTGGGTAAGGCGAAGTTGATTCAGGAGCGGCTTCGCACGGCGCAGTCTAGGTAGAAGAGCTATGCGGACCGGAAGGTCCGGGATGTGTCTTTCATGGTAGGGGAGAAGGTGTTGCTGAAGGTGTCACCCATGAAGGGTGTTATGAGGTCCAGGAAGAGGGGAAAGCTGAGTCTCAGGTTCATTGGGCCATTTGAGGTGTTTCAGAGGATTGGGGAGGTGGCTTATAGACTTGCCTTGAATCCCAGCTTATCGAGTATTCATCTGATGTTCCATGTTTCGATGCTCCGGAAGTATGTTGGTGACCCGTCTCATGTTTTGGACTTCAGCACGGTTCAACTCGAGGGTGATATGTCATATGAGGTAGATCTAGTGGCTATTTTGGGTCGTTAGATAAAAATCCCGAGGTCTAAGGATATAGCTTCAGTGAAGTTCAGTGGAAGGGACAACTAGTGGAGGATGCTACCTGGGAGACCGAGCGGGAGATGCAGAGCATATATCCTCACTTATTCGAGACTCCATGTATATTTCTAGACCCGTTTGAGGACAAACATTTGTTTAAGAGGAGGAGGGTGCAACGACCCAGCCGGTCGTTCCATGAGATTAGCCTTGTTTCCCCCATTTCTGCTTTATCATATGCTGCTTAGCCTATTTATGTGGTGTTGGGTTGACTGGTTCAGGTTCGGAGTGGTCGCAGTGAGAACTGAGACACTTAGTCTCTTAAATTAACTTAATAGTTGAAAAAGTCAACTGGGAGTTGAATTATTCGTAAACGATCTCGGAATGTGGATTTTATGGCTCTGATAGCTTTGTTAGGTGATTTGGGACTTAAGAGTGTGTTCGGAATGAAGTTTTGATGTCCAGTGTAGAATTAGGCTTGAAGCGAAAGTTAGTTTTTGGCGATTTCCTGTTGGCAGTGGAAAATAGGCTAGCGGGGTCGGAATGAATTCCGACAGTTGGAGAAGGTTCGTAATGTCATTTTTATGTGCGAAAATTTTCAGGTCAATCGGATGTGTTTTGGTTGGTTTCGGCATCATTGGCAGAATTTAGAAGTTTCAAAGTTCTTAGGCTTGAATTTGATGTAATTTTGGTGTTTTCATGTTGTTTTTGGTGTTTCGAAGGCTCGACTAAGTTTGAATGATGCTATGTGGTGTGTTGGTATGATTGGTTGGGGCCCCGAGGGTCTCGAGATTGATTTGGGATGGTTAGCGGGGGGTTTGAACTTAGGAAAATTACAGCAAATAGCTGCTGGTGTTAATTTTTTAGTGTGGCCACACCTGCGGATGGGCAGCCGCAGATGCGATGCCGCAGGTATGAAGGACCTTGTGCAGGTACGAAGATAGGCCAGGCAAGAGGGATCCGCAGGTGCAAAGAATGGGATGCACCTGCGAAGCCGCAGGTGCAAAGTTTGGACTGTTAGTGGGATTTCGCAGGTGCGCACCTAGGACAGCAGGTGCGAGGAATTTGTCCGCATGTGAGGATTAACTGGGAAGAACAATATAAAATGGGTGCCTCCGCGAATATTTTGGCATTTCCTCCACTGTTGCATGCTGATTTAGCTGGGTTGAGAGCAAATTGAAGGGGAAATTTGACGGGCTTCAGTGGAGGTAAGTTCTCGGATCATAAAACTCGTCTCTATGTTATTTTGTGCCGGATTAAGCTTGAAACTTGAGGAAATTAAAGTAGAAAAGTTTGGAAAAAGGAGAGGAAGTTTGGAAAGTTCTTTTGACAATTTGAGTAAGGCAATTGTGGTCCGATTGTGGTGTTCTTGGCGTGTGTAGAATCATGGGAGGACGAGGTTTCTAGTGATGTAAATTTTATCGAATTCCGAGACGTGGGCGCAGGGCTCTGGGCTTGGGTTTGGCCGAATTTTGAGAATTTTGTATAAACTGATAATTTTTGATTAGGTTGTGTTCCTTTAGCGCATATTGATGATGTTACTCTTGTTTTGGTTATTTTCGGAGCAATCGGGAGCCAATTTGAGGGGCAAGAGCATCGCGGATTAGTATTGTGGCTCGATAGAGGTAAGTAATGGTTATAAATCTTGTCCTGAGGGTATGAAACCCCGGACTTCATATTTCTCACTATTTTTAGAATGGCACACATGTTGGATGACGAGTATATGGCGCGCACTGATTTTTGGATTGGACTTGATACTCTCCGCCGCAACTATTGACTTGCGTATTTTACTCTAAATCATATGTTAAATTGTGTTCTAAAGACTATTGCTATATTTGGTCTATAAGCCATGTTTGGGGCCTCGTGCCGACTTGTTTAGACCCCTTGGGGGCTTTTTTCACTACTATTTCCTCACTGTTGATCTTTGATTTACACTCAGTCATGTTGTGCTTAACTGTTTTCGAAACTCAGCTTTATTTACACTATTTTGAGATATAAAATGATGTTTTGGGTCGAGTACCCCGTTTTACTGATACACCCGAGGGGCTTTTGAGATGTTCAGGCTGAGTGAGGCCGCGGACATGATTGTGAGGATATGAAATGCCACAAGGTTTCTTGATATTAGTGATTGGGCTGAAGAAGCCCCTCCAGTGTCTGTACACACTCCGAGTGAGCGCAGGTACCTACTGAGTGCGAGTGTTGATTGCCGAATGCTGAGTGCCGAGTGCCGAGTGATGAGTGATTGGGAGGCATGAGTGACAGTGAGACTGCACGAGGGGCTGATACTGAGTGGCTGCGAGGTGCTGAGTGATATTTTGCCCGAGGGGATACTTATGATTTATTTCATTTTACACTAAATCCTTCGGTTATTTTTATTTCTGAAATTTTTGGAAAAAACATTTTTCAAAGGATTTTTCTGAAGTTGGCTTTAAGGCATGATGATTTCATATATCTATGTATATATTGTTGGGAAGGAAGGTTGTGCATATTGTGAACTGATGATATTGATTTTTATGTGTTTCTTGCTGCTTAGACTTGATTTATTCTCATTACTACTGAGTTGGCGTACTCACATTACTCCCTGCACCCCTGTGTGCAGATTAAGGTGCTGATACCGAGTGTTAGCCATCTATTCCGTGTGGAGCCGGATTTCAGGATATAGAGGTACCTGTTCAGCATCCGCAGCGTCTCTGTTTTCCCTTCTTTTGTTGTATCTAGTTATTCGCTCGGAGGTTTTGTAATATAATAGTAGACTTGTTGGTATATTTCTTAGATGCTCATGACATGTTGACTCCGGATTTTAGGGATGGTTTAGACTATTTAGCTGTTTATTTTGCCTAATGAATTCAGTAATTATATATACTTTATGAAATATTTGAAAATGGTTGGGATTTTGGAAAGAAACGTTAAATATGTGATTGTTGGCTAGCCTAGTTCCACGATAGGCGCCATCACGGCCAGTTTAGGATTTGGGGTCATGACAAGTTGGTACCAAAGCCTAGGTTACATAGGACTCAACGGTCATGAGCAGGTTTAGTAGAGTCTTGCGGATCGGTACAGAGATGTCTGTACTTATCTTCGAGAGGCTGCGGAACCCTTAGGAACAATCTCATTTTTCTTGACTTCTGTCGTGCTATTTTGTAGATTCTTGAAATCTAAACTTCTATTGTTTCCTTCTCTCACGGATGGTGAGGACTAGCGCTACCGTTCAGGATAATTAGCCACCAGCTAGACCAGTGAGAGGTCGAGGCCACCGTTGAGGCCGTGGTAGAGATAGGGGCCAACTTGTGCAATAACCAGGGCAGTGCCAGTTGATCCCCTATTGTTCAGGGTTAGATTCCCACCACAGATACTCCAGCGGGACAGGCTCAGGAACCGACAGTGCCTATTGTTATTCCAGTTCTTCAGGAGACCTTGGCTTTGATCTTGACTGTGTGTACCACCCTTGCTCAGGCAGTTGCCGCTATTTCTCAGGCTGGGAAGGCAGTCAGCCTCTAGTTGCCCGGACACCTGAGCAGGGTGCTCAGGGCCATAAGACACCAGGGGCGGTTCCAGACTAGCTGATTGCTCCAGTTCGGGACTTCGTGGTTCCGGCTATGCCAGAGGACGAGCAACGTAAACTGGAGAGGTTTAGTAGACTACATCCTCCGAAATTCAGTGGTGCTGAGGGCAAGGACGCCCAGGTTTTTCTGGATAAGTGTCAGAGGATGCTACGTAGTGCTGGGATTTTGGAGACCAGTGGGGTCTCATTTTTACATTTCAGTTTTCTGGTGCTGCTTTCACTTGGTGGGAGTCTTTTGAGAGGCGTAGGCCTGTTGGTTCAACACCCCTCACCTCGAAGCAGTTCTCCACTATCTTTTTGGAGAAGTATGTACCTCAGTCTCATAGGGAGGAGCAGTGCAGACTTTTTGAGAAACTGCGTCAGGGAGAGCTATCAGTTATGCAGTACGGGATACAGTTTTCGGAGTTGGCTCGTCATGCTACCGAGTTTTTCCCTACTGATAGGGATAGGTCTAGGAGGTTTGAGGATGGCCTCACTTATCAGCTGCGCCTATTTATGACTCGGGAGAGAGTATCATATGCTACATTCGAGCAGGTTATTGATATTGCTCGAGATATTCAGTTAGTTAGCCTCTAGGAGCGGGAGGAGAGGGAGGCCAAGAGGCCTCGTGGATCGGGCAGTTCCAGTGGTGCTCTTTCCAGGGGGCAATTTCAGCATGGTAGAGGCCGTTCATTCAGGCCTCCTCAATCAGTCCGCCCAGCTTATAGTAATGCATTTTCGGGGCATGGTCCCCGTGGTTCTCAGCCAGGCCATACTTCATTCGGTACCCTCCCAGCTCAGAGTGCAACTCGAGCACCACTAGTTCAGAGTTCTTCTATGCATGAGTCTTCCAGTGGCCATTCTGGTGCCAGGGGTTTCAATCATTCCCCGCCTCCAGCTCTAGGGATTTGTTGAGCGTGGAGAGTTTGGGCAAATGTGGAGGCAGTGTCCCCGTCGTCCCAGTGGTTCTTCACAGCAAAGGGGCCAACCCTCGACTTCAGCTCCAGTTACTTCACCACCCGCCAGGCAGCCAGGGGTGGTAGTCAATCAGCTAGAGGCCACACTAGAGGGGGAGGTCGAGCAGGTAGAGGTCAGGCCCGTATGTATGCGTTTCCCACTAGGCCAGATGCTATGGCCTCCGATGTAGTGATCGAAGGTATTTTCTCAGTCTGTTGCCGAGATGCTTTGGCTTTATTTGACCCTGGTTCTACATATTCCTATGTTTCTTCACATTTTGCCCATTTTCTGGATATGCCCCGTGAGTCTTTGGTTACCTCTATTTATGTGTCGACCTCGGTGGGCGATGCTGTTGTTGTGGACCGTGTGTATCGGTCGTGCGTGATATCTATTGGGGGAATAGAGACCCGAGTGGACCTACTATTACTCAGCATGGTCAATTTTGATGTGATATTGGGCATGGATTGGTTATCTCCATGTCATGTTGTTCTTGATTGTCACGCTAAGACCGTGACCTTAGCTATGCCGGGATGTCCAAGGTTTGATTAGAGAGGTTCTTCTAAGTATATGCCTAGCAGGGTGATGTTCTACCTGAAGGCTCAGTGTGTGGTGGAGAATGGGTGTTTATCTTATCTGGATTTTGTGAGGGATATCAGTGGTGAGACTCCCGCTATTGATTCAAGTCCTGTGGTCTGTGATTTTCTGAATGTGTTTCCTGCAGACTTGCCAGGCATGCCGCCTGCTAGGGACATTGCTTTTGGTATTGACATGATGCCAGGCACCCAACCTATTTCTTTTCCACCTTATCGTATGGCACCAGCGGAGCTAAAGGAATTAAAAGAGCAGCTTCAGGAACTCCTAGATAAGGGGTTCATTCGGCCTAGTGTGTCACCTTGGGGTGCACCGGTGTTGTTCGTGAAGAAGAAGGATGGTTCTATGAGTATGTGTATTGATTATCGGCAGCTGAACATAGTTACGGTGAAGAACCGGTATCCCTTTCCTCGTATAGATGAAAATTTTGATTAGTTGCAGGGTGCCAAGGTATTTTCCAAGATTGACTTGCGTTCCAGTTATCATCAGTTTAAGATTCAGGGGCCATACATCCCGAAGACTGCTTTTAGGACTAGATATGGTCATTATGAGTTCCTGGTTATGTCATTTGGGCTAACCAATGCCCCAACAGCCTTTATGCACCTGATGCACAGTGTATTTCGGCCTTATGTAGATTCTTTCGTCATCGTGTTTATTGATGATATCCTGGTGTATTCCAGATCTCGAGAGGATCATGAGCAACATTTGAGAGTTGTGCTTCGGACCTTGAGAGAGAAGAGACTGTATGCAAAATTTTTGAAGTGTGAGTTCTAGCTTGATTCAGTAGTTGGGGCACGTGGTGTCCAGTGAGGGTATTCAGGTTGACCCGAAGAAGGTAGAGGCGGTGCAGAGTTGGCCTAGGCCGTCATCAGCTACCGAGATTTGCAGTTTCCTTGGTTTGGCAGGGTACTACTGCTGTTTCGTAGAGGTATTTTCATCTATTGCTGCACCTATGACCAGACTGACCCAGAAGGGTGCTCAGTTCTGGTGGACTGAGGAGTGTGAGGAGAGCTTTCAGAAACTCAAGTCAGCTTTGACTACAACCCCGGTATTGATTTTGCCTACGGGTTCAGGTTATTATACGGTATAATGTGATCCCTTGAGAGTTTACCTTGGAGCTGTTTTCATGCAGGATGGTAGGGTGATTGCCTACGCGTCCAGACAGTTGAAGGTGCACGATAATAATTATCCAGTGCACGATCTTGAGCTAGCAGCTATTGTTCATGCCTTGAAGATTTGGTGTCATTATTTGTATGGAGTGCATTGTGAGATTTTCACTGATCACCGTAGTTTGCAGCATCTGCTTAAGCAGAAGGACCTGAATTTGCGTCAGAGGAGGTGGTTGGAGCTTCTCAAGGATTATGACCTCACTATTTTATATCTTCCGGAGAAGGCCAATGTAGTGGCTGATGCCCTGAGTCGCAGAGCGGAGAGTTTGGGGAGTCTAGCCTACCTTCCAGTAGTAGAGCGACCTTTAGCACTTGATGTTCAGGCTTTAGCGGGTCAGTTGGTGAGATTGAATCTATCAGCGCCTCCTCGGGTATTGGCTTGTGTAGCCTCCAGGTCTTCTCTTTATGATCAAATTAGAGCATGCCAGTATGATGATCCATATTTGCTTATTCTTCAGGACAGGATCCATCGCGGTGATGTCAGGGATGTGGTTATTGGTGATGATGGGGTCATGAGGATGTAGGGCCAGATTTGCGTGCCCAATGTA
>ML363359.1:0-28623 GCA_005239505.1 Nicotiana paniculata | reverse complement strand
ATTTTCGGCAACAAATTTGATGTAGGTGTGTTGCATTTCACCTTATCAATTCATGTGCAGATGTTGGGATGACTTGAAATTTATGCTATTTGTGGATGTGATGTGCAAGGAAAAGGATTAATCTAGTTGCTTCCTTGGAAGTATTCATGTGCTAGCAGGGCACTACTGTTTAGTTATATATTTGGGACCAGGTCGGAGTGGGTGACTCTCGATAATGGTTCTAGTTGGTTCAAGAATTTAAGTGCAGCGTCTAAAGATCTTGGGTCCGTCGTGTGGTTAAGGGTTGAGTTATGTAGCGGATTTTGAAAGGGGACTTGGAGTGTTTCTATGTTAGCATCAGGGGTCTGCGTTTCAAAATTAGAACGATGGAAGAAAATAGCTTCGGATTCGTAGAAGATCTTTCAGAACGGGTGTATCAGTTGGAGATACTATTGAGTGCTGGAGGAGGGTATGAGACGGCTAATGGGTTTTGAAGCGATGTTGTCTCGTGATTTGGGCTCACTCAAAATAAGTGTTGTTTAAGGTCCGTTATGTGTTTGAATAGAACTGTTATTTTGAAGGCAAGTCTAGAGTAAATTGGGAGAAGTTGAGTCAGTTAGTAATGGTTTTAATCACCATGGCTATGGAAATGATCAGATTCCTTCGGTGTGTTAAGGCTATACAATTGATTCATGGTTGTACGTGTCGGCTTGACGACCATCAATGATTTGATTGAGTTGGAGGTATTTTCTTCTGATTGCCTTATTATGTGTAAAAGGATCCTAGAAGAGTTATGGCACTTTAGACTACGACTTGAGGTTTGCCTTTTCTGTGGTTATGGGAATTCGGTTGCGTGTTGCAATTGTTCTCCTAAAATGAGTTAAGTGAAAGGTCTCTAGTCATTGAAGTGTTTATTCTATTGGTGGTTCAGGGGTTTTGAAGTAATTCTTATACTCTCGCGTAGAGGCATGGTAAGTGCAGTGAGCGGTATGGAAGTTGAGGATCTAGGTGTGGTTCGATTTCGATAGGAATGTTACAAGCTCAGAGAAGTAGGATGGGATTCTAGATGTTCCAAGCATGCTGTCGCTATTTTAGTGTCGCCTGAGAATGGTTTTCTGTGGAAGAGGCGTTGTGTATTAAATTATGGGTTCATGAAATGCATTACAAAAATGATATGGTTGATAGCCATGGATATGCTGATTTTGCTACCTGGTGTGAAGGTTGTCGGAGTAACTCCCTTGGGAAGATCGTATAAGTGTAACATGTTAGTCATTTGATTGTTAGAGATTGAAATCAGATAAGGAGTTTCGGGTACAGCCGCTAATGGGAGAGTTTATGCCTAACATGTTCTTTGTTCCTTTGATTATGAATGGTGGGAGTTTTTTCGAGGTTGGACGACTGCTCGTATGTGTCATGAATAGGGTCATTATGTATCTTTGAAAGTTTATTGGCCCAGTATGGGATGATCAGGATCGGCTTGAGGTCTATTGGTAGATCTAATGTGAATGTATGCTCTACATCAGTTCGGATGTGTTCATTTAGCATAACATTGCTTATGGAGAAGTCTTCGGGCGTTGGATGTTATTCCTGTCGTTACCTATTTCATGTAATACTTTATTATGCCATGTGGGTTTTGAGATAGCTTGATTATTCGCACATGTGTTTTGATCCGACGTACCTTGTGGTGTTATACGAACGAGATAGCTCTCGAGATGCAGTTCATTTATTGCACCTTAGTCGCGCTGGAGTTTTGTAGTGCGTGATGCTATCTGTCTCCCTAGGGTTATAATTATGCACTTTGCATGCTTGTGGATGATATTCTAGAATTTCATGGGTATGAACATTATGGTTTGATGGGTTTTTCCTTATTGACTGTCATGTATGGATCAGGTGGCACGCTGCCACATGCATCATGTTTGTGTTGGGTTTCCCGCTGCAACGGTATCATGTTTGGATCAGGTTGCACGTCGCATTAGTGTCTTGTGTGGATCGAGTCGCATGGCACAATAGTGAGATGTTGAGTACGGTTCCTTATACTTATTTTGTGTGCCTTGTTTTATTCATCTCTGAGATAGGTTCATAGCATATGTTTGGCCGTTTTCTTCACTACATAGGCCGATAGTTTGTTGCCAGAGTTCGTTCTTCCTTATGGGTCGTATTCGCATTGTAGCTTGTTGGCGCATTGATAGCGTCATATGAGATTTTAGGCAGTGTTTGAGGTGGCTTATCGCCCGAGAAACTTGTATTGTGTGAGAACAGGTTATTGGACATGAGATTAGTGCGATTGGTTTTGTGTAAGGTATTTTAAAGAGAAAATGTCACTATTCATTTCAGAATGAGGTAATGGTCCTTGCCAAGCAGAAAGGCTCAATAATTTATTGATTTGGAAGATGATTATGAGCTTCTACGATTCGCTTTCACCGTTGTAGTATCGCGAGGGTTGGATCAGGGCTTATGCGAGTTGTGAGGTATATTACAGGTATCATGTTAGTGAATTTGCAGCTCCTATGGTTGGAGGATGCTACTATGGGCATACAAATTACGTGGCGCATTGTGCTGTTTCTACATGGGTGCATGATCATATTTGGTACAATGGGTTGAGATTGATGCGGAGTTTTTATGTTAGAGTCAGGTCACGTGGAGAATTTCAGATGTTGGAATGTGGTCCTAAAGCTTGTGGGCTAAGGTAAAAATGAGGATCCTCAGTCTGACTCGAGCTAATATGTTCACATGGACTGTCGTGGCACGAGGTGTTAACAATAATTTTGGGAAACTCCGGAGCAGTTCTTAGCACATTCGAGGACGAACGTATGTTTAAGTGGGGGAGAATGTAATGACCCGACCGGTCATTTTTAGCTCTAGCACATCGTTCAGTGGTTTGGGGACTCGAATAGCTTCACATCATGTTTTATGACTTGTACGCGTAGTCGGAACTGATTTTTGGGAAGTTCGGAGTTGATTCAAAAGGAAAATTCTCAACTTGGAAACATTAACTTGAAGTTTCCAATAGGTTCGTATGATGATTTCAGACGGGTGTATGTTCGAGTTGAATATCATGTGGTCTTGGAGCATTTTGGCGCTTATTATGGAAAGTTGGCATTTTGAAGGTTTTGGAATTTCTTAAGTTTGGTTTGAAGTGGAATTTTGTGTTATTCCGAGCCTTGGAATAGGTTTGTATCGTGATTTATGGAATGGTTAATTATGAACAGGACGCGTTCATCGAAATGTGAATGAGTTTGAAAGTTAAAAGAAGGATTTTGATTGACGATTCATATTTTGGAGGTTGTTTGGTATGAATTGAGGCTTCGAGCAGGTTTATGTCATGTCTAGGGACTGGTTGGTGTGATTGGACGGGGTCCCGGGGGGCCTCGGGTGTGTTTCAGGATGGTTTCCAACCAAGCTTAGATGAATTGTTGTTGTTGTGTCCTGATGTACTTCGCGATCGCGAAGATAGTTCTGCGATCACGAAGAAGGATGGTGAAGGAACTTTGTTTTTCTCTTCGCGAATGCGAGGAGGCTCATGTGAACACAGAGAAAGTTTTGGCCCTACCTTGCGAACTCATAGGCTTGATGGCGAACACAAAGAGGGCTTGGAGGGGGATGACTGTCAGGCAGAAGGCCTTCGCGAACGCGAAGGACAAGGTCAGCTGGGCATCACAAACGTGAAGGGAAGGGTCAGCTGGGCATCGCGACCGCGATAGGGAGGTCGCGAAGTCGAAGGATAATCGGGCAGTTGGGAGGTGTTAGCCTTCACGATCGCGAAGAAGAGCGGGCCTTGGTAGATCTACTACGGGATTTGACTCATTTTCTTTCACTTTCATTTGGTTGGGAGATTTTTGGAGTGCTTGAAGAGGATATTATTATCATCTATCCCGAGGTAAGTTATTTCCACTTATTGTAAGTTAAATACACGAGTTATATATGGATTCAAACATGGATATTTCTAGAAATTTTGGGATTTTGGAAGAAAACCTAAAATTTTATATTTTTGGATTTGACCACGAAATTGGACATGAATCTAGGAATAAATTATATATTTGAGTTCGTGGTGTTATGAGGAATGATTATTGTAACAACCCAGCCGGTCATTTCTTGAGATCAGCCCCGTTTCCCCCATTGCTGCTTTATCATATGTTGCTTATCCTGTTTATGTTGTGTTGGGTCGGTTGGTTTGGGATCGGAGTGGTCGTGGTGAGAACAGAGGCACTTAGCCTCTTAAATTAGCTTAATAGTTAAAAAGTCAAACTGGGAGTTAACTTATTGGTAAAGGACCTCGAAATGCGGATTTTATGGCTCGGATAGCTTAGTTAGGTGATTTGGGACTTAGGAGTGTGTTGGGAATGAATTTTTCATTTCCAGTGGAGAATTAGGCTTGAATTGGCAAAAATTAGTTTTTGGTGATTTCCGATCGGCACTGGAAAATAGGCTATAGGGGTCGGAATGGAATTCTGACAGTTGGAGCAGATTTGTAATGTCATTTTGGATATGCGTGCAAATTTTCAGGTCAATGTGATGTGTTTTGCTTGGTTTCGGCATGATTGGCGAGATTTAGAAGTTTCAATGTTCATAGGCTTGAATTTGATGTAATTTTGGTGTTTTTGTGTTGTTTTTTTTGTTTCTAAGGCTCGACTAAGTTTGAATGATGCTATGGGGTGTGTTGGTATGTTTGGTTGGTGCCCCAAGGGGATCATAATTGATTTCGGATGGTTAAAGGAGGGTTGGACTTAGGAAATTGCAGCAAAATAGCTGCTGGTGTGAATTTACTGGTGTGGCCGCACCTGCGGATGGGGAGCCGCAGGTGCGATGCTGCAGGTGCGAAGGACCTTGCACAGGTGCGAAAAGAGGCTAGGCATGAGGAATCCGCAGGTGCGAAGCATGTGCCGCACCTGCAAAGCCGCAGGTGCAGAAAGGGACTCGCAGGTGCGAAGTTTGGACTGTTAGTGGGTTTTCGCAGGTGCGCACCTAGGACCGCAGGTGCGGGTCCGCATGTGCGAATAATTGTCCACAGGTGCGGATTAAGTGGGTAGAACAATATAAATAGGTGTCTCCGCGAATATTTTGTCATTTCTTCCATTGTTGCATGCAGGTTGAGCTTGTTTGAGAGCAAATTGATGGAGGAATTCGAAGCTCTTCAGTGGAGGTAAGTTCCCGGATTATAAAAATCATTTCTATGTTATTTTTTAATGGATTAGGCTTGTAATTTGAAGAATTAACGTGGAAAAAGTTGGGAAAATGGGGAGGACATTTGGAAATTCTTTTTGGTGATTTGAGTGGGCAATTGTGGTCTGATTGTGGTGTTCTTGGTATGTGTAGAATCGTGGGAGGATGAGGATTATAGTGATGTAAATTTTATTGAATTCCGAGACGTGGGACCGAGGCTCGGATTTGGCCGAATTTCGAGAATTGTGTTAAAATTTATATCTTTCTATTGGGTTTTGTTCTGTTAGCGTGTACTGATGGTGTTAATTTGATTTGGTTAGATTCAGAGCATTTGGGAGCCAATTCGAGGGGCAAGCGCATCGTGGAGTAGCTTTTGGGCTATTTTGAGGTAAGTAACAATGGTAACTCTAAACCTGAGGGTATGACACCCTGTTATTTGATATTGTGTTGATAAATAAGGTGACACACCGATAGGGATTGTGACTTGGTCCGTCCCGTAACGATAGGGATTGTGACTTGGTCCGTCCCGTAACGACCATTAAGCCGCGTATTCGATTTGAAACCTTACGACATCCTGTCTTTCATAAGTTTATACTTGTTATGGGCTGTGAGCCTCGTTTGGGGCCTTGTGCCGATCTGTTAGACCCTCAGGGGTATTTTCCATGTTTGGGGCCTTGTGCTGAGCTGTTTTGACCCCCAGAGGTAATTTTACACTATTCTACCACTATCCTGATAGAACAATTGTTAACTCAGTCATGTTTCCTACTTGTTGTTATTTTCACTGTTACCACACTTCTGTGAAAACTCTGAAAAGTATTTTGGGTTGAGTCCCGTGAGTTGAGATGAATTGCCAAAGTGTCTTGTGAGGGTTATTGAGTCAGGCCGAGAGCCCAGTATGTGAGGATAGTTATGGGATGGGCTACACGCCGCAACAATATATATGTTATATATTATATGTGGGCCGGGCGGCACGCCGCAGAAATATAGAGCAGTATACATATGGATCGGGCTGCACGCCGCAGCAGTATACATATGGTCGGCGATGGCGTTCTCCTATCGGGTGGTTTGAGCCTTGCGAGGCTAATTTATATGGCACCGACCTGGTGAGGGATGCTTTGGAGAAAGTGAAGTTGATTCAGGAGAGGCTCCGTACAGCACAGTCCAAACAGAAGAGTTACGCGGATCATAGGGTGCGTGATGTATCATTTATGGAGGGAGATAGGGTCCTGCTGAAAGTCTCTCCTATGAAAGGTATTATGAGGTTTGGGAAGAAAGGCAAGCTAAACCCGAGGTTTATAGGTCCCTTCGAGGTGTAGGCGAGTTGGGGAGGCTGCTTATGAGTTAGCCTTTCCTCCCAATTTATCAGAAGTTCATCCAGTTTTTCATGTATCCATGCTCCGGAGGTACCACACCGACTTCTCTCACGTGGTTGATTTGAGCACTATTCAGTTGAATGAGAGGTTGGGTTACGAGGAGGATCCAGTTGTAAAGGTCCAGTGGAAGGGCAAACCAGTTAAGGAGGCGACCTGGGATTCCGAGAAGGACATGCGGAGCATATATCCACATATATTCATCACTTCATATATGATTCTAGACCCGTTCGACGACGAACATTTGTTTAAGAGGTGGAGAATGTAACGATCCGATCGGTCGTTTTGCATTATCGGATCCCGTTCCCCTAAATGAAACTTCCCATAGCTGCTTATTATGATTTATGACTTACGGGGGCTGGTGGTCCGGGATTCGGAGGTGTTTAGAGTGCTATAGGAACATTTGGTTCCTTAAGGTTGGCCTTTAAGGCCAAGTTTGACTTCGGTCAACATTTTGGGTAAACGACCTCAAAATCGAGTTTCGTCGGTTCCGGTAGCTTCGTATGATGATTTTGGACCTGGACGTATTTTCGAAAAGAGTTTCTAATGAACCGGGAGTGTTTTGGCGCCCAATATTGAAATAAGAAGTTCCTTAAGTTCCTATTGTGGTTTGGGACGTGTTTTTGTGTTATCGAGGTCCGAATGGAATTTTGAGATCGAGAGTAGTTTCGTATGTCATTTATGACTTGCCTGCAAAATTTGGTGTCATTCCGAGTAGTATAGGTCGGTTCGGCGTGTTGTTAGCGAAGTCTAGAAAACTTAAAGTTCCTAAGTTTTGTCCTTAGAGTTTGAGGTGTTATTTGAGTTTTAACAATGTTTTGGGTGTTACGATGGCTCGAGAGAGTCCGTATTATTATTTGGGACATGTTGGTATATTTGGGCGGGGGCTCGGGTGGGCCCAGGTGCCTCCCGGACAGCACACGAGGCCAAAAACCAGCTGAAATAGTTGTTGGTGCACCTGTTCTGGTGTGACCGCAGGTGCGGTTGACCAGTCGCAGGTGCAAGACCGCTCCTGCGGTCCAAGCCTTGCAGGTGCAACCCCTAGTGGCCAGGTCATTTCTCGTAGGTGCGGGCAAAGTTCCGCAGGAGCAGAGCCGCAGGTGAGGGACCAGGCTTCCTCGTCCATTTTGGCAGGTGTGAGCCTTTGCTCGTAGGTGTGAGACCTCAGGTGCGGTCCTCGAGCCGCAGGTGCGGAAACACTGTTCAGACAATGTGTTTTTATACACGGGATTCAATTCATTTCTTATCTTCTTCTTCTTCCTTTGGGCGATTCCCACAATTTTAGAGGGGCAAACGACCTGGTTATTCAAGGTAAGTAAATTCTACTCTAATATTAGCTTCATGAATGGATTACAAACTAAATTAACAACCTAAATTAGTGAAAAATCAAGAAATGGGTAGTAACCTTGGGCTTTTGATAATTTGAGAATTTACCCGTGGATTACTATGAAATCAAGTAGAAATCATGTATTAATGGTCCTTAGGCTATGGGTGAATATTCCCTTCGAGAATTTTTGGAATCCGAGAATATGGGCCCGGGGTTGGATTTTTGGATTTCTTCAAGAATGGTGAATTTGGCTATGTAATAGGAGAACTACATGCTTTGAATATAAATTGATATATTTGTATAACATTTGGCTAGTTTTGAGTCTATGGGTGTCGAGTTCGGGGTTTCGGGCACATTCTTAACCCGGGGAGTAGGTGCGACGCGAGGTGAGTCTCCTTTCTAACCTTGTAAGGGGGAATTGTCCCCCTAGGTGATTTAAATGCTATATGTGATAATTCGTGGGGGCTATGCACGTACAAAGTGACGAGAGTCCGTATAGCGACTATTACTATTATGTCCGGGTAGTTTCGCTCACATCATGCCTTATGTTTTACTTGATATGAACTATATGCTTAATGAATTAGCGTTACATGTTGCTTATTGCCCCGAAGTTATGGAATTTGAGAAAAACTTGTAAGAAATTGTTCACGGAAAAGTATTTTCTTTTAAAAGGAATAAGGTGTGTGCATGTGACTGCTTCGCAATTTACATTCGGTGAACGGAGTGTGATTTCCCCCACTCTTATGGGAATGGGTCGTATGCCACGGCGGATTGAGAGATGCACTTTTGGTACGGTCCGTTCGATCTAGCAGTGCATAGAGAGTATTGAGAGATGCACATTTGGTATGGGCCGTTCAATCCTCGGCAGTGCATAGATGTGAGTACTTTGTGGAGAGGTGAACTTTATGTACGGGCCGTTCGATCCTCGGAAGTGCACAGACATGACTATCTTATGACTCCGACAGGTTGTCCTTACCCTGCATGCGAATGATTTATTGTTACAAAATTCATGGATATTAATTTGACAGATATTTGGGGGAAAGTGAAGTGGTAATTGTTTTATTCATTCCTAGTACTTTTCTTGGGTTTAAGTACCTTACATATATATTTGTTGCTTCACTGCCTTTACATGCCTACCGTTTCTATTATATTCTGTTAAATTATACAGTTGGACCTTAGTGAGTGTCATGTCGACCTCTCATCACTACCTTTTCAAGGTTAGGCGGGATACTCACTGGGTACATGTATATTTATGTACGCATGCTACACTTCTGTACTTAATTGTACATGTTTTGAGGCTGGTGCTTCTAGTTATCCAACCGGAGTTTGACGTATATTCTAGACCTGACTCCACGGTGAGCTGCCACCGTTGGCGGTTCTCAGCAGTACTATGGAGTTATCTTTTGTCTATTTATGTCTACTTCTCTCATACAGTAGTACAATTTGTATCTTCTTTTGTTTATTCTACTAGTTCGCATGTTGACTTGTGACACTAGTTCCTGGCACACACATAGTAGTCTCTATATTTTGGGACTCTATATATTGGTTCATGACCATCTTGGTTGTATTTACTTAAGTTGGTTAATGTATCCGCTTTTATTTAAATGATATAAGCTTAAAATTTTTGTAATTGTGGGGTTGGTATTTCATATAAGGATAATCTCATTAGTAAACAATTGTTAGCTTGCCTGACTCCGGTGTTGGGCGCCATCACGACCTGTGTTGGATTTTGGGTCGTGACAGATCACATGAGGAAATGACACATGGAGCCAAAGACAGAACATAGTTGAATCCGAAGGCAACAATCCCGTTTGTTACCAAAGAGAATGACACTCATAAAGATGAAATAAATTCCTGCGACCCGGTAGAATTTAGTTAGAAATATTCCACAGCATTAAGTACATGGCTCGTTACAAGGAATATGACATTCACTGCCTGCCGTTTCACATTCTTCAATGGCCCTCATAATTGACATTAAAGAAGGACTTGATCCTAGGACCTTGTTCCTGTCACGCCCCAAACCGATGGGCCACGACGGGCACCCAGTACCTTACTCAACCGAGTACCATTTTAACATATCCTTCGTATTATTTTATCATAGATAGGTAAATGAACTGGAGTAAAGCATGATGGAACACAAACTTATACATATGACATACTGGCTTACAAGACCAAAATGATCGCTGGTACACTAAACATAGGCTGACAAGGCCGTACTATTTTTTACGTATACGACATATGTCGACAAGCCTCTAAGAGTACATAAATGTTATAAAGGTCGGGACAGGCCCCCACCATGCTAATCAATACATGTCCTAATCATACAGACAACATAAACAACTCCGGAGCAAATGGAGCGCACCAACACCTTCCGCTGACCTGATTCCCTACTTGGAGGACTCTCAACCTGTCTATCGGGACATGCTGGCATGAAAAACAACATCCCCGGGCAAAAGGGACGTTAGTACAAATAATGTACCGAGTATTTAAGGAATGCAAATCAGTAAATAAAAAACATGAGAGAAACATGGAGTAAAAGACTCGACATGTAAGTCTGAATAGCTCTGTGAATCATTTAACATTTATAATGTCATGCATATGCAAATAAATTTCATACCATGCATAGATATTTGCGTTTATAACATCATCAAGCTTGTGAGGGCATCCCATCATATCATCTCGGCCAGTGTGGGCAAATCATCAACGTATACTAGCTGATCAACTGGCAGTGCGTATATAACACCGTAATCTTTCCCATATCCCATATACATACATACATAAATATATATATATATATATATATATATATATATATATATATATATATATATATATATATATATATATATATATATATATATTCGTATACAACCCCATCTGGTCATGGGTCTATTTACATGTCGACATGAATGCAATGCATGAGAAGTACGTCAATAAAATCTTTCGGAGTGTCATAAGACCATTATTCCTTTGGTTGATATCATTAAGTAAACTTTATCAACTTATATATTTTCTGATACCCATGAACATATAATAAAACAATAGGACATATGGGGAATCAAGAACATAAGCATCTCTAGCATTTCTATGAATAGAGTCATTTATGGAAGTAGTGCATTTCCTCATTTCGTTTGTATCGTACGGATCATGCCAAAATTAAATAAGGGATAGCCTTAACATACATTTAATGTGGACTTCCTACTTGTATCTGTGAACAATCTCTTCAATCTTGTATGCCAAAACCAGTCTTCTTCTGCCTTACTTTATTATGAAGAAATCTCCAAATTTCTATCATCCGGAGGAAACTGTTGTGGGTATAAAGTCTATGTTGTTCTTCATGTTTTGGTTCAATGCAAGGAGATATATCTACCTACACACGTTGTAGTTCAAATTCTCAAGGGGGCATGTTTCCAATATTATGTTGAGAAGAAGTAAAATATGTATTTTCTCCATTCTTGCTAACGTGTTGCTTGATATAGCTATACCTATATATTTCAATACATTAGTGTATCCACCAAAAGTGAATGTAATAGTTTAGTTAGAGGATAGTGGGGTCCACCCTCATTTTCTAGTTGTCACCTTCTAATACATATTAGTCACATAGTGTTTATGTACTATTTCCATGTTAGGAACTTGACATATAATGAATCATCATATATTCCTTTAAGTAGGTCCCACATGAACATAAGACAAATCTCTATTTGTAATTAGAGACACTCCCTACATTACTTGAATCTATCCATAATATTTAACATATCTCCTACAAAAATTATCACCATCATCTAGTATAATACCACTCAAAAAATACGGGGTATTATAGTTTGGACCGTATTTCATCCCAAAATGTCAAACTTTGACCAACATTATTTTCTTCAACCCGTTTACCATTTCAACTTCACGACTTTACTTATCACTTTTTATAAATAGCATAATACTTATAATCTCCAATTAATCTTGTCCTTGAACTGATGTCACTTATCTTACGACAAATTCAACGTACAATACTACATGGTGTAACATCGTCATAATATAATACTATGAAGTGTAACATCAACGTAATATAATACTTCGGGGCGTAACATCAACGTAATATAATACTGCAGGGCGTAACATCATTCCCCCCTTTGGAACATTCTTCCTCGAATGTTGACTAATACATTTATCGGTCTCATAACCGGATAGCTCTTACGAATGGTTTAGTACTTTCCTTGTCATTTAGGCACCTGTTCTATGAATAAATCCAAAGTCTAGGGCATTTCCACCTTAAAGCCTCTTTATCACACCATGACTTTTGGTCGGAATTCTTCCAATCTCGTAAATGTTGCTACCTTCGGATTTGCAACATGTTCGACTTTTTCCTTGTAAGTGCACCTATGCGACTCTTCTGTCCTTTTTCCTTCAGCTGTTAGCCAATCTCTAGGCCTTACTTTGTAAACATATATAGAGCTTGACAAGATGTCCCTCTAGGAATCTATAGGTATACTGAAGTTCTTCGGTCGGTGCTTTGTTGAACTTACGAATATTATTATTCCTTATTTCATAGATCTGTTTATCCATCCGTATGACTTTACTGCCATAACTATTACTTTGATCTATCGTTATTGAGATCTGCTACCAAACTCCAGGTTACTCTCGTTGCTTATCCTATATGCATAAATCTAAGTCCTTTAATGCTTCTTCATTATTGTTCATCTTAAGAATGATGGTCTAATCTCATCTCATACATTGTAACTTTTATCCATCCATTATTGATTTACCTTTACCTTACTTACCTTAAAATCTTGCATTATATCTTCTATCTCTTTCATGACCTCCCTTCCACATAGGTATAAATCACATCCACAACTTGAAGCTCTATTATAATATTTGCACCTCTGGTGCATACACAATCTGGTGGGAGCTTCATACTGACTTTTTATGAGGCTGCTACTCTTCTAACTGGCTTTATCATAGAGTCGTTACAAAAAATGGTTGTTGTACTATATCTTTTGCACCTAGGATATTAAGAGCGATTTTTCAATGTTCTTAATCATGACGTCTATAACTTTCTGGTTCCAAGTAATCGTTAGCTATTAGTTTAGCCTTTCATGGGCGCTACGGAATATCTATGATACAATCTTCTAACAATTCAATCATTTGTCTATGACCTGGGCTCAATTCTTTCTTTAACTTATACCCGAATTATCTACGGCTGTTTGATTATCAACATATATGCTACATGGATAATACTCCAAACTCTTAAGTGCGTTCATAACGTGACTAACTCTGCATCGTTAATCGAATAATTCTTTTTCGTTCCTTCTCAGCTTTCTTTCATTGTGGTACTTAGGGAGGACCTTATGACTCTTGTAAAGCTGCGAGCTTATTATATCATATTCCCGATAGAATTTTTGATGTTCGTACTCACCTATAATTATCCTTAATTACTTAGCTCCACACTCATGTGCTCATACGGTTGCTTCAGAGCTGAAGTTTTGACTTTCTTCATAGTGGGACTCTTTTATTTCTGTAATACTCATACGGTACATTTAACTTCCTTAAATCCTATCTTAATATATCTCAAGGGTCACGATGTCATATATGCGAGATTGAATTCCCCATGTTGGGGTTCACTATGTTTATCTTACATGATCTGTTGATTTGTCCGTATTCTCTTGTCTAGCCCTAATCAGGCTCTTCCTGAATAAACTACTAACTACTTATTGGCCTATTCTCATATCAATATTCCACGTAATCTTTCTTGGTTATTTCTTTGTCTTAGCTTACCTCTCGCACTGGCTCCTTATTTATCAATATCATCTGGGCAGGAACCTTGACTTTCTTTCCTTGGCGTCACGCTTGCATAATGTACTAGAATCGTAGCATATCGTTAGGATTTGGATAAGTGAAATATCATTCCTTTCTCATTTTTATCGTATTCTTCCTTTACCATTCCATAGTTACAAGAACCACTTAATTCTGATTTAACGCCACATCACTCCATATTCCCCCTTTTACGGGAGTACTGAGATTTAATGCTATGACGAGCTACCTATAAATGTTTTACCTCTTATTCTTAGGCATCTTTTCATATCATCGATGATCCTGCGCCTTGAGGTAGTCCTTCCGTACCAAGGATAACAAATTTCCTTACTCGCGAGGGTGACACTTAGTGTAACAGGCACACAAATTCCCTTAAGCTTAACTTTTCTCACATATCTTGCTTTAGGGAAACGTCTTCCTGAATGACCATTCTCTGAATTTCTCATGAATCTTCTTCTGTTGTCCATTCTATTATCGCCGGAACACAATCTGAAATTTTCATGATGCCGACCATTATCAAATCACTCAGTCCCTAATTCATGTTTAGTTTATCTTGTTCACCAATCCATACTGATTTCTATTACTCTGGGGTCCAACTTTTCCTTCTGGTAATCACGTTAGAGTCACGAACTTACTTCTTGAAGTGTGGATGTGACTTTATGACCTACATTGTTTTGTTGCCTCAAGGCCTGTTACCTCTTGTATTTTCCTTTCCTTGTCCATAGACTCTGTACTACTGTCATTTTTTTATCTACCGCTTTCATCCATGTATCACATCTTACTCATAATGCTTTATTAACTCTCTCCTTATTTCCCGCTAACATTTATGTCTATCACTTTATTCAGAAAAATTCAACAAGACATTCTCTTGCTTTTATCTCCCCTTACTCCACCTACTGGCTCTTTCGGTTGCCTATCTTTAAAGTTTTTTTTGAACACTCTAGTATTTATATCTACCTGTATCGTCCTAGAGTGCACCATCTGGGTGTCTTACTATGAGATCTATTAGAACATTTGCAATATCCTTCGAAAATATCAACACAAACAATCCATTCACAATTTTGGGTTACTCTAACCCCAGCTAGATCCTGATATCCCGTCTTTCTCTTAAACTACACCTGTTAACCCCCATAGGGCATAACTGAGATGGGTGCGGCCAATTATACATACCTCTATTACTGTTGAAGGTAACTCAAAATGCTTATATTTTTTCTACCTGGATTGTAAATACTGATAATCTTCATTAACTGGGAACCTTGTACCTTCTCAGCTTGCTCCTTTTACTTGTTAAAGCTTGTATCTATCTTTTGAATCTCTCGTTGATTTTTTTCACCATATGGGTGGATAGGTATTCATGACTTAGGGATCATTTTCCATAAGCTCACACGTTTTAGTATGCACATGATCTGCTGGAGACCTTACGTTTACTCATCATAAGCATGATGCAAAATCGAGTTCCTTTGACTCAACTCTTCCACTGCCGTATTCAATCCCTTACCAACCGTCTTTCTAGATGTAGGCATCGTCGTATTTTGAATACTATAGAGTTTAGGAAATTGAGTTCTTACAGCTGAGCTCTACCACATGGTCTAGAGTAAGAAGAAAGAGTGACAGTCCTAAATGTCATGTACCCTCCTTCTTATAAGTGTGGTGCACAACATACCCATAAACAAGACTCTACTAGACACGGCTTGTAGACTTCCTAGGATAGAACTGCTTTAATACCACTTTTGTCACGACCCAAACCGATGGGCCGCAACAGGCACCCGATACCTTACTACACCAAGTACCAACGTAACGTATGCTTCGTATCATTCTATCATAGGTAAATGAACTGGATTAATGCTTAAGGGAATACAAACTTATACATATGGCATACTGCCTATAAGACCAAAATGATCACTCGAACACTGAACATAGGATGACAAGGCCGTACAATCTTTCACGTACACGACATATGTCTACAAGCCTATAAGATTACATAAATATTATAAAGGTCAGGGCAGAGCCCCACCATACTAATCAATACATGTGCTAATCATACTGATCACATAAGCAACTCCGGAGAAAATGGAGTGCACCAACACCTTCTGAGCTTATATAATACTTGGATGACTCTCAACCTGTCTATCGAGACATGCCTGCATGAAAATCAGTAAATTATAAACATGATAGAAACATGGAGTAAAAGACTCGACACGTAAGTCTGAATAGCTCTATGAATAGCTTAACATTTATAATGTCATGCACATGCGTATAAATATCATACCATGCATAGGTATAGACGTTCATAACATCATCAAGCTTGTGAGGGCATCCCATCATATAATCTCGGCCAGTGCGGGCAGATCATTAACGTATACTAGCTGATCAGCTGGCGGTCCGTATATAACGTCGTAACCTTTCCNCTCCGAAAGATTTTAGTGATGTACTTCTCATGCATTGCATTCATTTATACATGTACATTAACCCATGACCAGATGGCGTTATATACGCGTATATATATATATATATATATATATATACGCGTATATAACGCCATCTGGTCATGGGTTAATGTACATGTATAAATGAATGCAATGCATGAGAAGTACATCACTAAAATCTTTCGGAGTGTCATAAGACCATTATGCCTTTGATTGATATCATGAAGTAAAATTTATCAACTTACGTATTTTATGAGACCCATGAACATATGATATAACAATAGGACACATGGGGAATCAAGAACATAATAATCTCTAGCATATCTATAAATAAAAGCATTTATGGAAGTTGTGTATTTTGCTCGTTTCGTTTGTATCATATGTATCATGCAAAAAGGAAAGAAGGGATATACTTAACATACCTTTAATGTGTACTTCCTACTTATATCTTTGAACAATCTCCTCAATCTTGTATGCCAAAACCAGTCTTCTTCCGCCTTACTTTATTAGGAAGAAATCTCCAAATTTCTATCATCCGGAGGAAACTGTTGTGGGTATAAAATCTATGTTTTTCTTCATGTTTTGGTTCAATGCAAGGAGATATATCTACCTACACACGTAGGTCAAATTCTCAAGGGGGCATGTTTCTAATCTTATGTTGAGAAGAAGTAAAATATGAATTTTCTCCATTCTTGCTAAGACGTTGCTTGATATAGCTATACCTATATATTTCAAGACATAAGTTTATCCACCAAAAGTGAATGTAATAGTCTAGTTAGTGGATAGTGGGGTCCACCCTCATTTTCTAGTTGTGACCTTCTAATACATATTAGTCACATAGTGTTTATGTACCATTTCCACGTTAGGAACTTGACATATAATGAATCATCATCTATTCCTTTAAGTAGGTCCCGCATGAACATAAGACAAATCTCTATTTGTAATTAGAGACACTCCCTATATTACTTGAATTTATCCATAATATTAAACACATCTCCTACAAAAATTATCGCCATCATCTAGTATAATACTACTCCGAAAATATTGGGTATTATAGTTTGGACAATATTTCATCCCAACATATCAAACTTCGACCAACGTTATTTTCTTCGACCCGTTTACCCTCTCAACTTCACAACTTTACTTATCAATTTCTATAAATAGCATAATACTTATAATCTCCAAATAATCTTCTCCTGGAACTGATGTCAATTATCTTACGATAAATTCAACGTACAATACTACATGGTGTAACATCGTCGTAATATAATGTTGTGAAGCGTAACATCAACGTCATATAATACTACGGGACGTAACATCAACATAATATAATACTGTGGGGCATAACATTACTTAGTTGCAGCTATAAACTATGAGCTTTATTATCATTGTAACGGATACGAATTTTCTGGCAAACATACACTACATTCTATTCAAAGCTCAATATAAATTTATCTTCTTGTTTACTAATATAATTTCTATTATCCTATGAGAGCCCTGATCCTGTAATCATTTTTGTCTAATTCATCTATTATTTTAGGATAAAATTAATTCACTTGTCTATGAACTACGTATAAATTTAAATGTAACATTTTATGGGTAAACAGTGTGGCGCCCAATGTGGGGCTTATATAGTTCTGTATTAAAGTTGGTCCTTGCCTCTTTTACTAATGTGTTTGATTATTTTCTCTTAGCAAAAAATCATAAAAATTTGCAAATAATTGTGTTAACAACACACACAACCTTGAGGCCCAAGGAAATTAGATTCAGCACGAGGATTCAATCAGTGATACTCGTAGTGCGGGGAACGGAGCCTCGCCAGTCCACGACAAGCGGTACACGCGACATGTTCGAGAAGCGACTTCTGATGATGCTGAAGAGGAGCACGTCGTCGAAGCGATAAGGTCTTTTAGGAGAAAAAAGAGGCTATTCTACGCCATATCACATGGAAATATAACGTTATAGAGCTAAAGCAGGCGTTATCTGGTGCTTCTAATAACGCGAATGGACGACGTCTAGTTCCTCCCAGTGCTCTCGCAAATCAAACAACGCAGAGGGTCAACAACAACACCTTGAAGGGAATGTTCGTCTTCAATGGGGCCGGGAGAAGCGGAGATCCCTTAAAAAATAAACTCATACGGCTTATAAGCGAAGTAAATGCACGCATGGACCAAATTGTGGGTGCACCACCAGTGCTGAAAGGGCCGGACTCAAAGAAGTACACTATTTATAGTACAAACTAAGCACGGTGCAAGAATTGATCCCGAATCATTTTAAAATGCCAGACGTGCCGAAATATTGGGACTTCATATTCTAAGGAGCATATCACAACCTATACAATGTCGGTGAAGGGGAACGATTTAGCTCCCCACGAGATTGAATCGGTTTTGCTGAAGAAATTCAAAGAGACTCTCACGAAAGGATCATGTACGTCGTATTTGCTTTTGCCCGAGCATTTCAAAGACTCCTTCGAGATGCTCGCGGATTCTTTCATTAAGGCCTATGTCGGGGCTAGAATGGTGCAGGCCCGAAAGGCTAATATATTCAGGATTCCGCAAGGAGAGTCCGAGTTGCTGCAAGAGTTCGTAACTCGATTCCAGAAGGAAAGGATGTTGTTACCAGTCGTTTTTGATGAATGGGCGGCTGAAGGATTCACCAAGGGTCTGAATCCGGGAAATTCCGATGCTCCCAAAAATTAGAAGAAAGCTTACTTGAGTTCCAAACGACAACTTGGCAGATGTTCACAATCGGTATGAGTCAAAGATAAGGATTGAGGATGATCAGCTCGGTTACCTGGCGTCAGTTAAGGGTTGGGACTAGGAGAAAAATAAAGAGAAATTAAAAGATAATTTCGACAAAGTTCGACAATTTTCGAGGAGTCGGTTTTTTCCCTATGAATGGGCCAAAGGATGCGGCAGAGGTTTTCGGCCGGTGGACATGTTCCTTATCGATAGAAGAACTGATCGCGGCCGGAAAAATAGGTCGTTATAGGTAAGGAAGCATAAGGTTCTTGAGATTCTTCCTACCCCAGACTTTCAGAATATAACTTCAACGTCAATGAAGTGGAGTTGGTATCGGCTATGAGGAAAATTAATGAAGAATGGTTCCAAAATCCAATGAGATCTGATCCCATCCAGAACAATCCTAATTTGTGGTGTGAATACCACAGGACAAACAGTCACCAGATCGGGGACTGTCGGCATTTGCGCGAAGAAGTGGCGACACTTCTAAAATGGTCATATTAGCGAATTTTTAAGTGACTGGGCTAAAAACAATTCAGTCGCATTCGTGACATCACGGAGCCCTCAAAGGTTGGAGAAGATCCCACCGCACCCGACGATCAACATGATATTCGGGGGGAATGGGATTAACAGGTTACATTCGTGGGGGCAAAAAAGACGAAGGTGTTAGTAACCCACATCAAGAGGCTGCGAAAAGTTGTTGAAGGTGACATCACCTTCGTAGAGGAGGACGCACATGGATTGTTGCTACTGCATAACGACGCATTGGTAATCTCTTTAATTGTATTAGATTTTAAAACTAAATGTGTTATGGTGGATCTAGGGATTTCGGCCAATAATATTACAAAATGGAGGGTATTGGAGCAAGCCAAGCTCAGAGGAAGCACCATTATGGTCACAAAAATCCTCACTGGATTTAACCTAGCAACTGTGACAACCCGAGGAGAGATTCTGCTGCCCACAAATGCCGAAGGAGGGATGAAAACGACCCCTTTTAAGGTGGTGGATGTTGATATGGGCTACAATATTATCCTGGGAAGACCATGGTTGCATGAGATGAAGGTTGTTCCATCGACATATATCTAGTTTCTAAAATACTCAATTCCCAAGGGAATTAAAAAAATAAGACGTAACCCACGGCAAGGGAAATGAATGCATATTTGGTCTCCGGTAGCAAAGAGAAAAAACGTGCGGCATAGTAATTAAAGGAACTGACGTCTGCTCTGGAGTCAAGAAACGTTAACCATAGGGAAGAGACGTTAGAATCTTATCAGCTTCCAAGGTATTTCTAGGTACCAGAAGAGACGGATGCAACAAAATCCACAGCGGAAGAGCTTGAGCAAGTAACATTTTTCGGAAAGTTTTTGGAGAAAAAATTCCACTTGGGAACAGGACTACCTCCCAAACTAAGGTCTAAATTTATTGAATTTCCTAAATTTAACGTTTATTGTTTCACGTGGTCGCTTGCAGATATGACAGGTATCCCACCAGAAGTGGTTGTACAGAAGCTAAGCTTGGATTCCAGCATTCCTCCAGTAAGACAAAAAAATATCCTATTGACGAGGCCAGAAACAAATTTGTCAAAGAAGAGGTAACTTGCCTACTTGATATCGGTTCAATATGAGAGGTGAAGTATCCAGACTAGCTAGCAAACATTATAGTTGTTCCAAGGAAGAACAATAAATTTTGCATGTGCGTAGACTATAAGGGCTTAAATAAAGCATGCCCAAAGGACTCGTTCCCAATTTTTAAAATTGATCAAATGATTGATGCAACAACTGGGCATGAGTTAATGAGTTTCCTCGATGATTATTCCGGGTACAACCAAATTAAAATGAACCCGGAGGATCAGGAAAAAACTTCGTTCATAACAAATTTCGGCACATATTGCTATAATGTGATGCCCTTCGGGCTGAAGAACGCCGGAGCCACTTATCAGCGGCTCGTAAACAAAATATTTGAAAAAAAAAATAGGGAAAACCATGGATGTTTATATAGATGATATTCTTTTTAAGTCATTGTACACACTTGCAAGAAACTTTTGACATTCTAAAGAAGCATAACATGAAGCTTAGCACCATGAAGTGTGCGTTTGGGGTCAGCTCCGGCAAGTTTCAGGGATTCTTGGTGTCACAAAGGGGGGTTGAGGTTAATGCAAAGCCATCAAAGACATCCCAGACTAGCTATAAACCGTAAAAGAGGTTCAAAGGCTCACAGGGAGATTGGCCTCTTTTAGAAGGTTCATTTCCTGATCTTCAGGGAAATGCCACCATTTCTTCTCATTACTCAAATAGAAGAACAACTTCGCGTGGACCCCAGAATGTCAGTAGGCTTCGAGGGATTTGAAAAGGTACTTGTGAAGTCCTCCGTAATTATCGAAGCCGCAGGAAGGTGAATAACTGTTAATCTACATTGCAGTATCAGAGGTAGGGTTAAGCGTCATCTTAGTCCATGAGGACAAAGGTACTCTACCTCATATTTCTTAAATTAATAGAATTTTAACGGGAGCAGAAACTCGCTACCCACATTTGGAGAAGCTGGCCTTAGCCCTCATGGTCGTTGTCGGAAGCTAAGGCCTTATTTTTAATGTCACCCCATAGTTGTGATGACCACCTTTCCCCTGCGGAATATCCTTCATGAACCCAAAGGTGTTGGTAGGATGGCCAAATGGGTCGTCGAAATGTGTGAATTTGACAAAGAATATAAACCTAGGACTACGATTAAGTCACATGATTTGGCCGATTTCAGTCTAGAATTGTTAATTTTGGAAACAAAAGAAGTAGTGATGGTGTCAGAATCGACAGTAGGAGTTTGGACCCCATATATGGACGGAGCTTCCAGCGTAAAAGGGTTCGGGCTCGGCATAGTATTAACCACGCCTTCGGGAGAAACACTAAGGCAAGCCATAAGAATGGTTCCTCTGAATAACAATGAAGCAGAGTATGAAGCTTTGATTGTAAGGCTCGAATTGGCTTGGGGACTAGATTCCGAGGTCATAAAAATCAAATGCATCTCCCAGCTAGTGGGAAACCAGGTGAACGGATTTTCGAGGCCAAAGAGTAATGCATGTAACAATACATGGTAAAGGTTCAGGATCTGCTTGCTCGGTTTCTGGAGTGGTCAATTATGCATGTACCAACGGAAGAAAAATACAGAAGCGGACCCATTGGCTAAACTCGGCTCGTCTACAGAAATGAAAGGATCAGACTCTAGTACAATCGTACAGCTTATGCCCTCGATTATTGACGCACATAGCTAATACGAGGTAAACGCGACTAATTTGTTCTGGGACTGGAGGAATGAGATCATTGGTTATCTCGATTACTAAAAGTTGCGGGAAGATCACAAGGCATCCCGGGTGTTACGCGGTAAAGCAGCACGGTATAGTTTGAAAGGAGGTCAATTGTACAGAAAATCATTCCAAGGCCCGCTGACCCAATATTTGGGAGCCTTCAAAGCTAATTATGTTATGTGAGAAGTCCACGAAGGGATCTATGGAAATCATTCAGGTGCAGATTCCATAGTACTAAAATTAGTAAGGGCATGATACTACTAGACCCGAATGGAACAAGATGCCAAAGCTTATGTTAAGAAATGCGATAAGTGTCAACACTATGCACTGTTGGTACACCAACCAGCAAAACTATTGCACTCAGTTTTGTCTCCATGGCCATTCATAAAGTGAGGAATGGATATCGTCAGACCAGTGCCACCGGCCCCTAATAAGGAAAGGTTTCTTTTTATCTTAACTGACTGTTTTTCTAAGTGGGTTGAAGCAGGTCCTTATAAGAAGATCGGTGAACATGAAGTGGTGGATTTCTTGTGAGAGATCATAATTTGTAGATTAAGGATATTCAAAGACATCGCCTACGATAATGGACCACAATTTATAGGCGCAAAGGTCACAAAGTTCCTTGAAGACTTGAAAAGCAAAAGGGTCACATGTTCGCCCTATCATCCGAGCACAAATGGTCAGTGAAATCAATGAACAAAGTGGCTATACAAAATCTCAAAAATAGATTGGAAGTAGCTAAACATAAATGGCCTGAGGAACTGCCAGGTGTATTATGGGTGTACTGAACAACAGCCAAATCGAGTACGGGAGAGACTCTTTTCTCTCTTGTGTATGGAGAAGAAGCCATGATCCCGATAGAAGTAGGGGAGTCTACCTTGAGGTACTTCCGGGCGAATGAAGAAACAAACAATGAAACAATGTTGGTCAATTTGGAGCTTCTTGATGAACGTAGGGACTTGGCACATATAAGGATGGCAGCTCAAAAGCAGAGAATAGAAAGATATTACAATCAAAGAACCAACTTCCATTATTTCAAAGTGGGAGAATTGGTTATAAGGAAAGTGACTCAAAATACTCGGGAACTCAATGTAGGGAAGCTAGGTCTAACATGGGATGGCCCCTACCAGGTTTCAGCTGTCACCGGAAAAGGATCATACGAGTTGGAGAATCAAGATGGAGAAATATTTCCAAGAAACTAGAACGTGGCACACCTCAAGAGATACTATTGCTGATGAAAATCACTTGTACTAAAAGTATATGCTGCACTCTTTTTTCCTTCGTCCAGTTTATGTCCCAAATGGTTTTTTCTAGCAAGGTTTTTAACGAGGTAGCAAAGGAAAGCATATTATGAAGGAAGTTTCAACAACATCAATAAGACCGTTTATGATAAGGCACACAAGCGAAGAACCACCCTTGAGCAGTTAGATAGTCCTTTACTTTATAGCAGAGTTCCTACGGGGAAGTTAATGCTATCGAACAAATATTACCCCACCGTTCCCAAGTGCAAGCCACTGGATGATTGTTAGATAATAGTTGGCTTGATAACATAAATTCCTAAGAGGAACTGAAGTTTGTTACTGAACCGAAGATTATCTGGAAATTCACTAGTGGAATCCTTGAAGGTGTAAAACTTCTAGTGTTCCAACACGCATTCTTTGCATTCGAACAATGGGGAATGACATGATGAAACAGAAAAAGCGATTGCCGCTTCGACCAGAACAAGAAACACATAAACATAGGTATATCATCAGGACAGGGACTGCGTGGCTAGCCCCGTAGAAATATGTTGTACAAGTTAGCCATAAGAAATGTCAATTTCTTTTTAGCACAACGAATGGTTATATACTTTTGAAAATAGAAGGAATAAAGTATTATCCTTTTATTTCTATCTTGTTTCTTATTTGAAGGATGAATATTTTGTCATTTGAAAGTTAAACAAGTACTTCAAGTCCTAGTGCCCTAATGAATATGAGACGTCCTTTTCAAGAGCATCGTAAGCATAAGAGTACCCGCTGTTATGAAAATCCTCATGATAAAGGGTTGATTTCTGAAAAACTTGTGCCCAAAATCCAAACGCTTTTGGATGAAATACACCCAAAGACTTGCATGATCATACACAAACAATTAAACTTGCGCAAAACACTTAAACGGATATGTACGCCAAGACCAAAGTTGCGTAAATGTTTAAACGAAAGTACGCAGAAAGGAAAACTTATAATATTTGAGAAAAAAGTGTTTTTATTTGCAATGAATGTTCCAAATGGAACAAGTACAAAATCTGGAAAAAGAAATCAAATACTAAGTTGCTGCATCTCCGAAACCCGGAGGAAGCCCCCGAAAAAAGTGGGTAGACCACTGCCGGCTCGATGTATTAGCATTCATCATCATTGCCTTCTGGTTCCTCTTCAGTTCCCAATAATTCGGAATCAGAACCAGAAGAAACGGTAGCATTAGGCTTGGCCAGAAGACCCCTTTTAGTAGTTGACTCTAGCTCACAGGCTTTAGCGCGTTAAGAATCAAAGTCAATGACATCCTCTTTAGCCTCTTACAAGGGTTTTTTCCTCATGTTGTACATAGCATATGCTGTTTCAACTATGAAGGAAGCTACTAGGCACTTGAGTTCTTCTTTAAGTTGGTTAACCTCGGCAGAAAGATTTTCCCACGCGGATCTAACAGACCGGAGGCTGACATCGAGATCACGCACAGTAAAGTTGAAAAAATTATTATGTTCAATGGTGTTCTTATATTTCTCGTCCAATTGGGAATACTTCACCCCGGTGGCAGCAAGTTCTTCAGTTTTGGAGTTCAAGGCCACCTCCAATTATTTAATCTTTCAGCGGAGGCAGTCTCGCGATCGGATGCAGCAAGAACGACACTAGGGACTTCAGCCCATTTGGCCCGAGCCTATTAAAATTGAATCCTCAACTGGGCGATCTCTTGTCTAAGAGTCTCTACTTCTTGCTCACTTTGTTGCAATCAAGACTCCAACACAACAGCTTTAGAAGCTTTAGCTTCAAGTCCTGAGCGGCGAGCAGCAGTTTGGTCCCGCTAGGCCAAAGTTTGATTCCGCTCATAGGTAAGTTACTCCTTATCTCAAATTAAACTTTGGAGGACCCGTAAGCAAGAAAATTTGCATGCAAAACGAAAATTGCAAACTCAATGTACTATTATAGCACAGATAGATGAAATAACAAAGGAAACGAAGAATAGTTGCTACGGCATTGTGCATAGCATTTGTTCAACAAACACTCTCCTGAGAGAGCTTGTATATGTTCCCTATCTTCTTCTGAAGCAAAAGGCTTCATATAGTTAGGATGTTCCACTGGCCCTGACAACAGGTTGCATCCAGTAGAGATCAAGAGAGTAACACTCCTTCTCCTTTGCGGATCTTCTGGGGGAGCGGCATAATTTTTCCCCAAATTCCCATGAACTAGGGATTGGTGGAGAGGGGTATCCTCTTCTCGGGCAGTTGCGGCTGCGGGTGATGATGTAGCAGTTGCAGGTGGGAAAGGAAGAGTTGGAGAAGAAGGAGATGAAGCTGATGGCGTTAAAGGATGAGAAGTGGTTGCGACAAATGCAGTGTTGGTTGTTGGTTGCTCGTCAACAGATATGCTAGGGACCCGATACAGCCTAATTGTACTTGTCGCACCCCTTTTTCTCGCGAAATCGGGTTTCAACACGTGACAAATTTTTTAAGGAAGGGTATTAAAAGAGAGAGTCACCGCAGAGCATATTTGAGCAAAGTAAGCCCCTATAGGCAGGTCATCTAACACACACAGTAGTAGCACATACTTTAGCAAAGTAAAACAGCTATAGGCAGAATTTCTACCCATTTTAATGCAAGTGTAAAATAAATCCTTTTTCCCAATTTTGCTAACACCTCACTTGTTATTATAACATTATTACAAGCCCAATGAATGAAGTAAATTATAGAATTACAGAATAGCTATAGTGAGCCTAAGGCAGGCCCAAAAATATACCCGGCCTGGCCAGGCCTTCATTCTCATACCCATATAGTTTTACAACAGTCCAGAAGTCAAATCATCATTTATGTAAAGCAGCCAGAAACCAATTGATTTAACGAATAGGTGAAAAGCCAGAGATGAGCAATTAGGAAAGAACCAGGACCCTAGTGTATCAGAGTTCCTAAGGGCTTCAAGCAACCAGGGCAATGCTCACACTAGGGAGGTTAATAGAGGGCATTCAAGGAATGACTATGGACCAAATCCTAGTGTGAAAGAGTTCACAAGAGTCTCAATTTGACCCTGAGCAGTACTCACACTAGGGAGGTCAATGATAGAACTAAGTAGTCTTGGCTTTCAGCCGGCTAAGAATGAGAACTCAAAAGAGCCCAGGTAACAAGTGAAAGAGAGTAGACCAAGATTGAGAGACAGGAATTGAGGGATACACTTATAATTTAAACAGACATGACCAAATTGAGCATATAGAACAGATAATCGAACAAGTCATAGGATTTAAAAATAAGCTTCACAAAGACTTAGAAACAGGTTCAACACTTAGCACATAGGCTGTCACATATTGACAGAGTTAGGAAAATAACTATTTTGTAGGATTGACATAAGATTATCATGCACAGATACATAACACCAAATAAGTGAAAACCTAAAGGTCTAAATTACGCTAAGTATATACCCTACTGTCATACGATAGCCATCTTAACTTCACATCAGGCAGCAGAACATCATTTAGACATGATAGGGAAGCACAAATTAGGACAACTACTAGTGAATCAAGTGAGCCAAGACATACTGAGGGGTATATTAACTGAGAACTAGTCATGGTTGATAGAACGGGGTCTTGACACAAAATTAAAACATAGTACATATGCAAAATTGCCATTATAGAGATTCATAATAGAAAGGGAAGATAAACTCATGTCATACAGTATGTGTAAGCATTTAGGTTTGACTTAATAGACCAATTAATTAAAGGAAGTTCAAATTATGAAGATGGAGCATGTTCAAATAATAGAATGGACAACCTTAAGCATAATTAAACACGAAAGAGATGCTAACAAGTGCAAAGGTCACACAAAATAGTAGTTCATAACATATTGGCTAATTAGACTTGAGAAAAATCTAATTTACTCGAACCAAGTTTAGACATGCTTTAAGCTATCAACATCATGAAGTTAAATGTTAAGGAAACCTAAAAATTGGAGTAAAATAAATAGAATCGCACACAAAACAACCCAGAAAACTCATTAAACTAACGAACTCCAAAAGTGAAGACACATGCAAATTTCATATACTTAGGAACAAAATTACAAAGGTTCAGTAACTCACCAGTTAAGCGAAAATACAAAAAAGAATAAAAGTCCACAGTGTTTTGAACATCAACGAGAAGCAAGAACCCAAAACTTAGTGTCCTTGGCATTCAGTCGGCCAAGAACCAAAGTATAGAACGAGATAATGAAGAAATAACAGAGTAAAGCTTTAAATCTAGTGAGATTATAGTGATTCAAACACTTCTGTTAAGAGGAGTGGGGGAAGGGTTTATATAGTAGCAAAAAACGAGCACCAAACAAGGAAACCCTGTAATTTAAGCAACTAACAAAGTAAATAATCGTGCAAATTGATCTGTAAATCAATTTTAACAAAAGATCTGGAAACCCTAACTTTTAAGGCAAGTGAAAAATCGGCAGAATCTAAACAAAAAATCAAACTCACACATAACAGGACGAATATAGACAAGACAACACTCAAAATCAAAGACCTAAACTAATTTTGGTTTGATTTGGATCTGTAAACCCTAGTTTTAGGGTAAGTAAGAATCAACAAAATATAAACAAAATCGGACTCACACGATGTAGAATAAACGTGTGTCGACGGAATATCGTCCAGATTCAAGAGATGGGAGTCAATCGGGCAGAATCAGAGTGGTAGTAATTTCCATGTTTAGGCAAGTACTAGGTAATATCATGGAGAATCAACAAATAGCGGAAACATAATAATATGGTAAGAAGATGAGAGGGAAATCCCATTAGAACAGGGATTAGGGCAAGGGTTTTGAGAGGCGGCGGCCAAGGTTTCTCATAGAAGAAGAGGGAGGGGAGAGAATTTAGGAGTGGCGGGTTAAGGGAATATGGTAGGGTTTGGGCGAGTTTGAGTAGTTAAAGAGAAGGGGTGAAGGGGGGTCGTTGATCTTGAAAGATCAACGGCTGGGATTAAAAATAAATGTGGTGGGTCGTATAAAAAACCCTAAACAACCCGGCGTGAGTTGAGAGCTCTGGCGATTAGGCGATTGCGAAGACTGCCTCGCGAAGCTTTTGCTAGCCATTAATGGCTGCTCAGGCCAGTGGCCAGCCTCCTCCTGAGTTTGGTCAGTCGTCAAACAATTCCCCACAGCCTCCCCAACCACCCACAATCCAAACTACAATCCCAAACTACGCAAATCTCTTTAAACCTAGTGCATTAAATGCCCCCATACAGCCTGTTCATAACGTATCTATCAAACCTATCGAGTATCTTCATGGAGAGCCAATTGTTCGATGGAAGAAGCA
>MDKI01282752.1:0-23597 GCA_005239505.1 Nicotiana paniculata | reverse complement strand
AATGCGCATAAAATGTAAGGTATATCACATGTTAAACTATGAAATTTAGTCTCGCATCACTAACCTTCCCCAAATCCCCAAATTCCAAAATCAATTATGCTCGAATCGGAGAAGCCGTCCAAACGAATGTGTAAGTTTTGTTATCCGATTTGGGTTATTTCCTTTAATCGTTCATTATTCTTTAATTTTACGTCTTCTTATAACCAACAACCAACAATGAGTTCTTTAATTTTAGGTTATTAGTGTGCCATCTTCTGCTGGAGGTTTAAGTGATATTGGTATTGTTGATATTCTTTCTTCTTTGAATTGGAGAAATAAAAGAGTTGTTACCACAGTCAAAATCAAGGCAATTATGGTATGCAATTCATTACCTTATTTTTTAGTTGTATCTTTATGGTAATTTCATTTATCTGTAGGTTATATAACTTGTGCATAGTAGAGCCAACACTACAAAATTTTATAAATTTTGGATCTTGATTTTTATCTCAACTGACAATGGAAATTTGTGATGTTTTTTGTCTTTTATCTTGTCTCGGACCTACCCTTGTTTGCTTTTCATGTATTGTTTGTCATTTGAAGTTCACAACTAATATACTTCATTGAAACCCAACCTTAGCATTTACTTAGGTTCAGTGTAGTTTAGGTCCAGTGTTTGACAGGAGCAGTGCCATCATGAGCAATGCTAACTCTGCTTAAAAAAGCAGAAATAAGACTAACGTATGTAGCTCACACTTCTTTGACAAATCTGATAACATTGGCCACTAGTTGTTGTATATAGAACAAGCCTACAAGAAACAATATGTAGAAAAAGCATGACAATTAACTCTCTTGATAAGACCTCATGGGCTGTATTCTGTTTTGATGATCTAACAAACTTTTATGTGAAGAACCAGATAAAGGACCTGATCTGTAGACAGCACAACCAGTCAACTTTAACTCAAAGAATTCTGGACATTGCACTGTTGAACTTATAAAGAACAGTTGAGGGACTTGATCCCTTGACATACTCCCAGACGATAGTACAGGTCAACTCTACAGCTGCAAAAAGCTGTGACAGAAAAGTGACTACATGCAACTGTACACGCTACAGTGCAGTAACAGTGGAGCAGTCACTTCCCATTGGTTGTGAAGTGTACTCTCAAGATATAGGACATCCTCCTTAGAGTGTGCCAAGATCTTTAATATCTTGTTTGAAGAAAAACAAGAAAATTCACTTGAGCAATTACTAAGAACATTCTCTCAAGCATTAAAGTGGTCTCTAGCATTGAAGATTCAAGTGTTTCAAGAGCAAGAAGAATACTCCACTAAGAAGGACCAGTTCCACCTTGTGTCGTTAGTGTCCTTATTTGAGTTGTAATCTTGCATTTTGTTTTCATTGTATCCTACTCGCTTTTGTAGAAGCATTGTGTTAGGAATCTCTCAACATAAACCTCTTGTGTTTCTGTAGTGACTAGTGTAGTCACGAGTGAAAAGTCTTTGTAACTAGAGAGTGACAAAGTGGCTTGTAATAGTGATTACAAGTTAGTGAGTTGAAGTCTTTGTAAGAAGTACATTACAAAGTGGCTTGTAATATTTTATATTACAAGTTAGTGAAGTTGAAATCCTACGAGTGTAGGTCGTGGTTTTTGTCCCCTTGAGTGAGATTTTTCCACGTAAAAATCCCTTGTCTCTTTTACTTGCTTTCTTAGTGTACTCCTCTGTGGGAACTAGTAGACGACCAGGTATCTCTACTGTTTGGTGGACTCATAGAAACTATCAATTGGTATCAGAGTAGGCTCTTTCTAAATGGTTAACACCTAGAAAGGATCTGTAATGGCTGCTCCACCAAACTTCGAAGAAGGACAATCAACATATCGACCTCCTAGATTCAACGGTCAGTACTACGGGTGGTGGAAGACCCGTATGCATGACTTCGTAATGGCTGAAGATTCTGAGTTATGGGACATCATCTGTGATGGTCCTCATGTTCCTATTCACAAGGTAGGATAGGTTGGTCTGCTGGTGCCAAAAACCAGGAAGGATTACAACGATGCTGGCAAGAAAGCAGTGGAAAAGAATTTTTGTGCAAAGAAAATTCTAGTGTGCGGTATAGGACCTGATGAGTACAACAGGATCTCTGCATGTCATTCAGCTAAAGAGATTTGGGAAGCTTTGCAGAAAGCTCATGAAGGAACGATGCAAGTGAAACATTCCAAAATTGATATGCTCACTACTGAGTATGAGCTGTTCAGGATAAAGGACGATGAATCTATGCAAGATATGCATACTAGATTCACCTCCATTATCAATGAGCTTCACTCTCTAGGAGAAGTCATTCCTAGGAACAAGCTAGTGCGAAAGATCTTGAGTGTTCTGCCAAGCTCCTGGGAAAGCAAAGTCAATGCTATCACTGAAGCAAAGGATTTGTAGACTCTAACAATGGATGAGTTGATCGGAAACTTGAAAACATATTAGATGAAAAGGAAAAAGGACAGTGAAAGAAGGGAACCCAAGAACTTGAAGAACCTGGTTCTTCAAGTTGAAAAGGATGAGTCAAGCGAAGAGGACAATGACAAGGCCTATCTCACCAAGAGATTCCAGAAAATGGTTCGAAGGAATGGAGTTAAACCAAAAAGAGGCAGCTCAAGCAAGATTAGAAACTATGACTTATGTCATAAATGTGGTTAGCCCGGACATTTCATAAAAGACTGCCCGCTCTTGAGAGAAGACACCTACAAGCACAACACAGACAAAGCTGTGAAGAGGAACCAGGTTCCTGACAAAAGATTCAGCAGAAAAAGCACAGCTGACAACGTTGTGAAGCAGGCTCTTGCCGCTTGGGGAGATTCATCAAGATAATCAGAAGAGGAACCTGAAGAAGAAAACAGCTCTATGATGGCAGTTGAGAACAAGGCTAGGGAGTATGACTCGTTGTTTGCTCTTATGGCTCAATCTGATGAAGAAGAAGAAGATGACACGAATGAGGTAAACTTCAGGGACGTTCAGAGAAATCTGAAGTCATATTCTCTTAAAAAATTAATTTCATTGTCAAATGTTCTCATTGATACTTATTACAACTTAATTGAAGATAAGGATTCATTGACTATAGAACTAGGAGAAGCAGAACAAACTAGAGATGATCTAGTTGTGTGTGTGGTAGACTTTAAAGAAACTATAGGCAATCTTGAAAGAGAGAAATAGTCTCGAATGTGTAAAATCAACATTGTTGAGAATGAGAGAGATGACCTAATGGTGGTGGTTGTAAACCTTCAGGATACCATAAAAATCTTGAAAAAGAAAAGGAAGTAATAGAAGAAAAAACAAGAAAGGTAGAAAGTGAGAGAGATGATCTAATTGTAGTAGTGGTAGATCTGAAATAAGAAGTGGAGAATCTGAGAAATGAAAATGCTATTCTGAGTGTGAATATTGATGCTGCTGAGCAGGAGAGAAACGATTTTCTAATGGTAATCATAAATTTAGAGGAAACCATTCAGGGACTAAGACAAGAACCTGGTTCCTCAAGTGTGGATAAAGGAAAACAAATAGCCAGTGAAAAATATATCCAGCTTGAAAAGGAACTGAATGAGGCCAAAACGAGTCTGTGCAGTGAGGTTGAGGAAAATAGGGAGTTGTAAGCTGAAGTGAGCAAAATAAAATCTGATCTTAAAAAAATCACTGAATTGGACCTGGTCCACGGATGCTGTCACTGCCATGTACTTCAATAACATTGGAAACAAGCAGGGGATCGGGTTTCAAAAGGAGAAAACTCCCTACAACCCACATAAAAAATATGTCACAGTTCCAGATAATTGGCTCTGTACCCACTGTGGAAACAACGGGCACTTCAAGAAAAGCTGCCCAGCCAAGGATCAATTAGTCCAAAAAAACAAGATGTTTGCCGGCAAGAACAAAGCAGGGACCTGGTCCCAGCAAGAAATATCAATTCCTACCGGCATGGAATAGAAGAATTCTTAGTCATCCCTTTCCCAACTACAAGGGACCCAAACTTTTTTGGGTTCCTAAACTAACCATTGATTTAATTGTGTAGGGATTAGTGAGAGGAACTAGACTACAATGGATCATGGACAGCGGATACTCAAAGCATATGACTGAAAACACTATGGATTTTCTCTCATTGAAAGCCCTTCAGGGAGGGGATGTATCCTTTGGCAGTGGAAAGAAGGGATACATCCTTGGTGTTGGAAGAGTTGGAAAGTATCTGGAGCACTCAATCAAAAATGTGTACTATGTGGATGGCTTGAAATATAGCTTATTGAGTGTCTCTCAAATTTGTGATAAAGGAAACAAAGTGGAGTTCTTATCCAAAGTGTGCACTGTTACTAGCCTAGTAACCGGAGAAGTGGTGTTGATAGCCAAGAGACACAAAAACATCTATGTTGCTGATTTTGAATCATTGGAAGTTGGTGAAGGAAAATGCTTGAAAGCAGTTGATGATGAAGCAGAGATTTGGCATAGAAGGTTGGGTCATGCCAGCTTTTCCCTCTTCAACAAACTGATAAAGAAGGACCTGGTTCGTGGTTTTCCAAACTCCATGTTCAAGGAGCACAGAGTTTGTGATGCGTGCTCTAAAGGAAAACATGTGAGATCATCTTTTAAGCCTAATAAATATGTCAGTACATCCAAGCCTCTTGAACTACTTCATATGAATTTATGTGGGCCCATGAGAATTCCAAGCAGAGGTGGAAAGAAGTATATTTTTGTGATTGTGGATGATTACTCAAGATTCACTTGGACATTATTTCTTAGAACAAAAGATGAGACGTTTGAAGTATTTGTGGCCTTTGTCAAGAAATCCAAGTGAAGATGGACTTGAAAGTAGCTTGCATTAGATCCGATCATGGAACCGAATTTGATAATGCAAAACTTGATGAGTTTTGCACTGAAAATGGAATCACACACAACTTCTCAGCCCCTAGGACTCCTCAGCAAAATGGAGTAGTGGAAAGGAAGAACAGAAAACTGGAAGACATGGCTCGAACAATGCTCATTGATAGTGGGATTGCTAAGAACTTCTAGCCAGAAGAAATCAACACTGTATGCTACTTGGTGAACAGGTGCATGATCAGGTCCTTCCTGAACAAGACTCCTTATGAACTGCTCAAATGGAGGAAAGCCAAAATAACCCATCTAAGAGCCTTTGGTTGCAATTGCTATGTTCTAAACAATGGGAAGGATCAACTAAGAAAGTTCGATGCCAAAAGTGATGAAGGAATCTTTTTGGGATACTCTTCTCAAAACAAAGAATACAAAGTGTACAACAAGAGAACACAATGTGTAGAAGAGAGTGTTCATGTGCTCTTTATTGAGACTCCTTCCTCAAACACAGACGAAAATGGTGATGATCAAGACAATCAACCACTCTTGGTTCCTGCAGAGATTTCTGATATCTCAAATGGCAAGGCTGAAATGATGAGTCAAGCCAAGGAGATGAATGAAGGCAATGCAATCTCTTCCTCCAGTTCACAGGAGGAACCAGGTACGCCAATCTCTCTCACATAAGCTGAGGAAAGAGTTGGAGATGCTGTGGAAGGTACTCCCTAGGTAGCAGAACAAGCAGCACAGGGGAACTCCTCTAATTTACCAAGTTCTTCCACCAATCAAATTCAGGTCCCAAATTGGAAACATAAAATTTCTCATCCTCTTGATAAAATAATCACTCCCCTTGATTCTGGAGTTCAAACTAGGTCCAAAACCAGAAATTCCCTAGCCTTCTTAGCCTTTTATACCAAATAGAACCCCAAAAATATCAAGGAAGCTCTGAAGGATGCAGATTGGATCATTGCTATGCAGGAGGAACTTCATCAGTTTGAAAGAAACAAAGTATGGCATCTGGTACCTCGACCCTCAGAAAGAACCATCATAAGAACCCGGTGGGTGTACAGGAACAAGCTGGATGAAAATGGGAAAACTACTAGAAATAAAGCAAGACTTGTAGTTCAGGGTTATAATCAAGAGGAAGTAATTGATTATGATGAAACTTTTGCTCCCGTTGCTCGTATGGAAGCAATTCGGATTCTCATTGCCTTTGCATCTCATATGGAATTCACTTTAGTCCAAATGGATGTGAAGAGTGCATTCCTGAATGGATATCTCAAGGAGGAAGTATATGTCAACAAACCCCCTGGGTTTGAAAGTCATGCTCACCCAGAGTATGTCTTTAAATTGGACAAAGCCCTGTGTGGTTTGAAGTAAGCCCCCAGAGCTTGGTATGAAAGGTTATCCAAGTTTCTACTGGATAATGGTTTCACTCGAGGAAAGATTGACAACACCCTATTTCTGAAAAAATGGGGAAGGAACCTTCTTATTGTCCAGGTGTATGTGGATGGCATTATTTTTGGGGCTACAACAGACTCACTGTGTAAGGAATTTGCATTGCTTATGGGTAGTGAGTTTGAGATGAGCATGATGGGGGAACTGAACTTCTTTCTGGGTCTTCAAGTGAAACAATCCACAAAAGGAACATGTATCAGTTAGTAGAAATACATCAAGGAGCTGCTCCAGAGGTTTGACATGGAAAATTCAAAGGTGATTGATACACCCATTGCAGTGGCTACCAAACTTGACATGGATGAATCTGGCTCTCCTGTAAATCAAACAATGTACAGGGGAATTATTGGCTCTCTACTCTATCTGACTGCAAGCAGGCCAGACATTATGTTCAGTGTAGGATTATGTGCAAGGTTTCAATCCAATCCCAAGGAGTCTCATCTAAAGGCTGCTAAAAGAATTCTACGCTATGTCAAGGGCACACAGGGTCTGGTCCTATACTATCCCTCATGTGACAATTTCAATCTTGTTGGTTATGCTGACGCTGATTATGCAGGTTATCTTGTGGAAAAGAAGAGTACTTCAGGGATGACTCATTTCCTTGGATCTTGCCTAATCTCTTGGGGTACAAGGAAACAGAACTCAGTGGCCTTGTCCACAGCTGAAGCAGAATATGTTGCAGTTGCATCCTATTGTGCTCAGCTGCTGTGGATCAAACAATAACTAGAGGATTTTGGAGTGTATATTCACAGCATACCACTTCTATGTGACAACACAAGTGCTCTCAACATGGCAAAGAACCCGGTGCAACACAAGAGAACTAAGCATATTAATGTGAGACATCACTTCCTTAGAGACAATGTTGAAAAAGGGCACATCTGCATGAAGTTTTGCTGCACTGAAGATCAGATTGCAGATATCTTTACCAAGGCACTAGGCAGGGAACATTTTGAGAAAAATAGAATGGCATTGGGGCTGCTGAGACCTAATTAGGGACATGGTTCCCCTTCTTGGCGATGAATATCATACTCAGGTACATATAGCTAAAGTGTTTTCTGACGAAGTCTAACTCACATCAATACCGTTACAGGTAGACACGCATGATGATTACATAATTTAAAGGAGTGGCATTGTAAAACAAAAAAAGGGACTGAACAATTTTTTTTACAAGAAAAAACAGGTACGGGACCTGGTCCCGGTACCCCAGGTTAGTAGTTATGTGTGTTCTCTGTCTTTTTCAAAAAAAAGCAATTGCATTAATTACTGCTGCCACATCGTCTGCGTTTTAGAACTCACGTCTATCACATCTATCACTCCACCCTTTCAACTCCCTCTGCACGTTCCCTTTTTCCCAAAACCCCTACCGCCTTTTGAACATGTTCCCCTTCTCTCTAAATCACTCCATTCTCCTATAACACTCCTTCATCCCTAACCGCTCCTCACCCATCTCCTCTCACTCTCTCCTTCTCCTGCAAAAATACTTCTCTATCTCTGAAGTTTTTCCACAGCGTCAAAAAAATAAATGGTCGCTACAAAGAAACCCCTCTCCTCCCTACCTCTGATTCCAACACTGTCTCAATGGAGGATAAAACCTCCTCTCTTCCAGAGGTCGCCATCTCCACTCCTTTCTCCTCCTCAGTCCCAGCAGAATCAGAAACACCCAAGGAACCTCCAGTCATAGAAGAACCCCTTGCTCTATCCTCTTTATCTGAACCACCAAAGGAACCTCTGATCTCTGAAGCAACCACTGCTCCTCCTCCTTCCTCATCTTAACCACCAAAGGAACCTCTGATCTCTGAAGCAACTACTGCTCCTCCTTCCTCATCTGAACCACCAAAGGAACCTCCAGTTGCTGATGCTTCTCAAGTCTCTGAAGCCTCAGAGGACGACCCTAACCAGTACATTAACTCCTCCTTTCTCAATTCCTCGACTCCCATGGAGTCTCCAGAAAAAGAGGCGGCCAAAAATATCATGGTCATCGCCTCTGAGAATCCTCCTTCTGAAGGGGCTTCTTCTCTTCTTGAAACTCAGGGAGCCGCTTCTTTCTTCCTAGAGGATGAGAGGACCATGGTCTTATTAATTTCCTATCCATGAATCTGTGCATGACAAAACTAGTAAGGAACCCAGTTCTCCTCTTCCACAGACCCCCCATGAGCAAATCTTCTACACTCCTCCTCTAGAATCCATCCCTCCATTCTCTAAGCCCATAAATAAAGATGACGAGGATGACATAGTGTTGAGTGCCTGTTTAAACTCCATCATAGGGTGAGTACTCCGGAAGTTTCAGTGAAGAGGCCATCTACTAGTTTGCAGAAGAAGGAAGCCTTTGACTCAGCTCTTGAGAAAAGTAAGAAGAGCAGTAAGCAGAAGAAGAAAAGATTGATGAAAGAAGGGAGAGTAGTGGTGGATGAAGCTATCCCTGTAGTTGAAGTAGAAGAGGAAACTGCCGAGGAACCCAGTTCCTTGGTAGAGAGAAAGAAGTCTGTATCTACTGAAGGACAAGAAAAACCGTCTCTGTCACCCCCAAAAATTGGTGGCAAGTCAAAGAAAAAGGAAGTTGGTGAAGCTAGTGTTAAGAATCTTGTGACTGAAGTAAGTGCCAAAGGGAAGTCTGTGCAAGTGACCGGTAAACGCAAAAGGGAAATGTAAACCGTGGGGAAACCTGGTTCTAAGAGAGTTGTATCAAGAAGCAAAGGAAAGTGGAAGGAAATGTTCTGAATCATCAAGTGTTTTGGGGTCGCATCTTTGACCCCGAGATTTTCGAAATGGCTGGAATGAGCCAGCTGATGGCTATGGTTGAGTTTCAAAAATGGGAGCACCTATTCACTATGAGTGTGCCCCAAGTGTTTGAGGATGTTGTGCGCGAGTTTTATGCCATTTTTTGGACCCCTGCTGAGAGTCATGTGTGTGCTGTGGTGGAAGGTGTTGATTTTGTGTTTGATAATGAGGCTCTGGGAACAGTTCTCAATGTTCCATCTAGGGGGCTGTCTTTAAGCTGGGGACGGTCCAGTAGGGGGGAACGGGTTCATAAGAAGGCCATGCTACCTCTTTACCAGCTTGTTTTTGAACTGGTAAATAAGGTCCTTCTTCCCCGTGCTGAGAGGCGTTCCATTGCTTCCAAGGCTGAGATGATCTTGATGGAAGCCCTTGATCAGTTCAAACCAATCAACCTACCTGCTCTCATGATTCAACACATGGAGAAGGTTCTACATGTCAAGGATGGAAATCACGGGCTCCCTTATGGTTTTATACTTACTCGGGTCTTTAAATTTTACAAAGTGCCAGTTCAGAATCCCCGAGTAGGGACCCGCAAGCAAAGATTTTCTAAAACAACCTTTGAAGAATATGAGTGTTTTGAGAAGGCTAGGGGGAGCACTTCTACCATATCGCAGCTAATCAATGCTCTGAATGCTTCCAATTATGTGATTAAGTGATTGAAAGCTCAGATTGCCATTCTGGAGGTTCAGTCAAGTCAAGCTGGTGAGGAACCTGGTTCTGGTAGCTCCTCAAATGAAGAAATCGCCCGCCTAACCGAGGATAATTGTAAGCTGCGGGACCAGGTTGAGAACCTAAAGGAGAAACTACTTGAGGAACAATCCTCTGCCAATGCTCGCATGGACCTGGTTCTCAGGACTCTCACTGCTTCCTCCTCCAAGCCTTCCTCCTCTAGTGCCCCCTAGGCCTTGTTCTCTATAATTATCTCTACTTTGATGTGGTTACCAGTATTTTTGCTTCTTCTTTTTTTGTGATTGGGATTGGATAACACCTGGCTGCTCCTATTGCAAAATCCAAAAGAAGTTCTTTGCTCTTTCAAACAAAGACTTCTCTATGTTTTCAAGATTTTTAATGAATGAAATCAGTCTCTTTATGCTCTCATCAATGCTTTTCTGCCTTCTTATTCTGTTTTCTATCATGTTGTGTGCACATAAGGGGCATGAGTTTACTTTGTTGTACTTCTTTATGCTTTCTGCCTGTTTATGCCTTTTTATGATGCCAAAAGGGGGAAGTTTAAGGGGATAATTGGGCACAATTTGGAAAATGACGGCAGGGATTAAGGGGGAACTCTTTGAGAACCTGGTCTCTCATCTGTTATGATCTGTTGATGTTAGCATATATAACTGCTCCCCAATTATAAAAGTTTGTCATCATCAACAAGGGGGAAATTGATGTGTTGTATTCTGCTTTGATGATCTAACAAATTTTTTATGTGAAGAACCAGATAAAGGACCTGATCTGTAGACAGCACAACCAGTCATCTTTAACTCAAAGAATTCTGGACAGTGCATTGTTGAACTTATAAAGAACAGTTGAGGAACCTGATCCCTTGACAGACTCCCAGACGATAGTACACGCTACAACTATACACGCTACAGTGCAGTAACAGTGCAACAGTCACTTCCCATTGGTTATGAAGTGTACTCTCAAGATATGGGAAATCCTCCTTGGAGTGTACCAAGATCTTTAATATCTTGTTTGAAGAAAAACAAGAACATTCACTTGAGCAATTACTAAGAACATTCTCTCAAGCGTTAAAGTGGTCTCTAGCATTGAAGATTCAAGTGTTTCAAGAGTAACAAGACAACTCCACTAAGAAGGACCAGTTCCACCTTGTGTCGTTAGTGTCCTTAGTTGAGTTGTAATCTTGAATTTTGTTTTCATTGTATCCTACTCGATTTTTTAGAAGCATTGCGTTAGGAATCTCTCAACATAAACCTCTTGTGTTTCTGTAGTGACTAGTATAGTCACGAGTGAAAAGTCTTTGTAACTAGAGAGTGACAAAGTGACTTGTAATAGTGATCACAAGTTAGTGAGTTGAAGTCTTTGTAATAAGTACCTTACAAAGTGGCTTGTAATAGTTTAGATTACAAGTTAGTGAAGTTGAAATCCTACGAGTGTAGGTCGTGGTTTTTATCCCCTTGAGTGGGATTTTTCCACGTAAAAATCCCTTGTCTCTTTTACTTGCTTTCTTAGTGTACTCCTCTGTGGGAACTAGTAGAGGACCAGGTATCTCTACTGTTTGGTGGACTCATAGAAACTATCAAGACCAAACCAAATCCAAAGACAATATTAACTTTAAAAATAGATTAGATGTACAATAAATAAACAGAATAATCCTCTTGAATACACACACACATATATTGGTAATGTGAGATATTATCATGCTTTAAGCTTTCTTGCTAAGTGATTTTCCTTCTTAATGATTTATCTACTCCTCATTAATAAAGTTAACTAAATTGAACAAAATTTGGAATAAAGAAAATTCATATGTCCGTTGCAATATGCATGTGTTATTTCTTTATAAAGAGTCAGCATCTCCCTGAGGATTTCACTTATTGATTCAGAAAGTAAAAGCTCAAGAAATGATATGTTTCAAGATTTATGATGAATTATAAATAGTACTCTAGCCTTGAATACCAGGTTACTACATAACTAACACTTGTATTCTAGATCAATAATTATAGCTTGTTAAATCTGATTAAGCACAAGGAGCATGATTGTAATATTTCCTAGGTCTATTTCAGGTTTCTTCAGTAAAGATTTTTTTTTTGTCTAGGTCTTTCTATTGTGACACTGCATCTTTAATTTTGCACTTTTGAAACTAAAGGTGGTTGTAGTTAATGTTCTGGTGTGACACTGCCTGTACATGTGATGTTTCTGAAACTGAAGATGATTGTAATTTTTTTTGTAAAGGATTGGATTTTTTAACTATTCATATTGAAAGAGATGATTTTTAAGAAGTTAATTTTTAAAGGCCTTAAATTGCTTTATTGTTTGTGACTTTCTGATTTCCACCCTTAAAAGCAGTGGTCAATGTCAACTTAATATGCTTTTGGTTAGTTTTGTTGATTTACTTTTATCGTACAGGATATCTTCGGATAATGGTGATAAAAGTTGGATGAATCTCCTGAGATGGACGGATGAGTATATCCGTGGAGTGAATGATTTTCTTGATAAGGCATTTGAACGAGCCGCCCAAGGAAATGAAACATTATGCCCTTGCAAAAAGTGCATGAATCATTATTGGTATTATAAAAATGTGGTGGAGGATCATTTGGTTGTTCATGAATTTGTTGATGGTTATACCAAATGGGTTTTCCATGGGGAAGGATTTTCCTCGAGAAATACACCTCATCCAAGAAATGATGATGAAGGTTCTACCATGTGTGAAGATATTGATGGACTATTTCATGATACATTTAGAAATATAGAGGGTCATGTAGGGGATAAAGAAGGAGTTGGGGAAAGACTATCTGAAGATGCAAAGAAGTTTTTCAAATTGCTGGAGGAAGGAAAACAAGAGTTATATCCGGGGTGTGAAAATTTTAGTAAACTGAGTTTCAATATTCAAGTGTACTTTCTTAAATCCTTGCATGAGTTGAGTAATGTGGCTTTATCTGATTTGTTAGAGTTGATAAAAGAGAAATTTCCCTTGGCTCAGGACTAGAATCTTTTTTTTGACGAAAATTTACTTTTATTCCATCAAAAAAGACATTACAAAACTAGATTAACGCTAACCGTTAATCTCTCATATCAATACATGTATATCTATACTAATTAGCATTCTACTCTATACTAAGGCATGTTATTTACATTTGCCAATCCTTGACTCTATTTGATCTTCTTCCTTCCCTGTATATGTATATGCATTGCAATTTCCTTGCATAATCTGTCAGCATCATATTTCCCTTTGCCAAATCTGAGCATATTCCTTTCGCGCCATATGTAGTACACAACCATTGCAAATACTGTTGTGGTCATCTCTGCTACACAGTCCTTCTTCTTTGCCATACTATTGATCCAACTCACTTCTTGCATCCAGCCTTGTATCTGCCTTATATGTCCTAGCCATTTCAGCGTTCTTTCCCACAGTGTCTTTGTATATTGACAATTAAAAAACAAGTGTTCAAAAGTTTCTTCATATTGTCCACAGAAAGAACATTCTACTTTCACCTGTATGCCAAATTTTGCGAGCCTATCTACAGTTGCTAACCTCTAATTGATAGCTAACCATAAATGAAACTTAACCTTGGATGAATTTGTGAGTGCATGTGTATGTTTTTCCAGTCCACTTTACTGAATTGAGGCTGTAGCTACACATATGCCTTTTTATCTGGAATCTGCCTTGTCTTTCAAATTCTTTCAGAATTGTTGCAATGTCATTGTGCTTTGTCCTCATCTTCAGTATATCTTCTTTCATTTCAATTATCTTCCTCACCACCCATGCTGCAGTTTTGGGTGTATTAATGTCTTCAATTCTTCTATTCTTTATGTAGTATGTATGAGCCCATCTAATCCATAGTGCATCCTTCTTCATAGTCAATGCCCATAAGTGCTTCATCACTGCTACTTTGTTCCATGTCTTCATGTTGATAACATCCAGTCCCCTGCTACTTTAGGTTGACATATTATGTCCCATGCTATTAGAGCTTTCCTAGAGCCTTCAGTTGATCCATTCCACAGAAATGTCCTGCAAATAGTCTCAACCATCTTCATGATCTTCTTTGGCAGTAAGAATATTTGGACCCAATATGTTTGCACACCAAATAGAACTGACTTTATCAGATGCACTCTTCCAGCATATGACAACATCCTGGCTGACCAACACCTTATTCTATCTGTGATCTTCTCAACCAAGGGTGTACATTGGTTTATGTTCAGCTTCCTAGTAGACAATGGAACTCCCAAATATTTAAAGGGCAAATTGCCCTTTACATATCCAGTAAGCTGAGTGATCTCTTCTTGAGTTTGCTGATTTACCCCAGCCATATATATTGATCTTTTCTCTACACTTGCTTGCAAGCCTGATGCCTTTGAGAATTTGTCAAAAACATTCTGCAATGCACTAATAGATTGTTTGTCACCCTGCAAATTATTAACAAATCGTCAGCAAAACATATATGTGTTACTCCCAGCTTCATGCATTTAGGATGATACTTGAACTACTTCTGCATTTTCAAAGTGTTCATCTCCCTCTGCAGGTATTCCATTGCAATCACAAATAGGTAAGGAGACATAGGGTCCCTTTGCCTAATACCTCTCCTAGCAGGGAAAGGTTTTGTGAGCCCTCCATTAAGTGTCAATGAGTATGACACTGTTGTCACACATTCCATAATCCATCCAATGCATTCTGAGGAAACCCAAGCTCTGTAAGCATCTACTTTAAGAATTGCCAGTCAATTGAATCATATGCTTTCTTGAGGTCAACTTTGAGGATGCACCTTGGTGATACTCCTTTCCTGTTATACCTATTGAATAGTTCATGACCGATCAACACATTATCCACTATGCTTCTTCCCTCTATAAATGTTGACTGTGCTTTCCCAATGATACTATCAATTACATTCTTTATCCTTCTGGTCAGTAGTTTTGCAATAATTTTGTACACAGTAGTACAACAAGTAATTGGCCTATATTCTTTCACTGTCGTAGGAGCTGGTCCTTTAGGAATCAATGTTATAGCAGTACAGTTCCAAGCTTTATGCATCTTACTTGTCTTGAAAAAGTATCTCACTGCCTCATATACATCTTGCTTGACTTCCTGCCAGTGCAATTTAAAATATTCAACTGGAAATCCATCTACTCCTGGTGCTTTGTCATTTGGCATATCCTTAATTGCTTCATCTATCTCCTCATGTGTTACTTCCTTTATTCACTCCAATTGTTGTTCCCTTGATAGGCATACCCTTCCTTGATAATCTTTGCATTTGGATAAGGTTTAAGACCAGTGTCTTTCCCCATGAGTTGTTTAAAGAATGTAACAAATTCCTTTTCTACTTCTTGTGGTTCTGTGACTCTAATTCCCCCTGCATTGTATACAGAAGATATTGAATTTCTTCTAGTTCTCATCTTCAACTGAGCATAGAAATACTTTGAATTTGAGTCTCCAAAGTCTATCCAATTCACTCTCGACCTCTGTCTCATGATTCTTTCCTCAATTGTGCTCCATTTCTCTAGTTCCTGCATTGCCATTTTTTCTTCCTCGATCAAATCTTGGTTTAATGGACTGATCTTCAAGCTCTTTTGTATATATTCTAGCCTCTGTCTTACTTGATTTAATCTTCTCTCATAGCTCATCATCTCCTTATTCAATCCTTTTGATTTCAACTTCAAATCCTTCAATTTTCTCCATATTCTGTCCATAGGATCACAGTTTTTCCTTTGCTTCCATACATTCTCTACCATAGGTTTGAATTCACTGTGCTCCATTGTCACCATATACATTTTAAATGGTATGTTTTAGATATTCTTCCTTTTCCATATCTGGATCACTATAGTGGAGTGATCCGATACTCCAAGTTCCAAACAATCAGCTTCCACATGTCCATACTCTCTGATCCATTCAAAGTTTCCAAGCACCCAATCTATTCTACTATATACTCTGTCAACTGCTTGTTTCTTGTTACACCAAGTGTAAAAACAACCTTATGTCTTCACAGGAGTTAGTTGTAATGCATCAATGCATTCTTTAAACTCCTTTATCTCATTCATAGTAACTGGTTTCCCTAGTCTATCATCTGAACACATAACATTATTGAAGTCCCCACTTATGATCCATGGCATTTGAATCAATCCCCCTATTCTTTCCATTTCCTTCCATAAACTTGTTCTCTCATGGGCTTTGTTCCTAGCATACACCACTGATAACATTATCTGGTTCCCATTTGTTGCATCAGTTACCTTACAGTGGATACATTGCTCATTGACTTGCATCACATCCACTGATAGGTTTTGTTTCCAAATCAACCATATTCTACCATTTTCAGCCTTCTCATAATTGCATCTGTAGCCCCATTCCTTTGTTATTCTATACAGTATTATTTTTTACTTTTTTTCTTTAACTCTAGTTTCCAGACATCCTAGGATATCAATCTTATTCTTTTGCAAAAAGATTTTCAACACTTTTTGCTTGTAGGGCTTATTAATCCCTCTTATGTTCCATGTACTTATAATCATGGTGGTTATTGTACCCTCTCTTGATTCATTCCTCTCCCTTGTTCTACTGTTTGGACCAGCACTGCAAATCTATTTGGTTGATTCTACTCTTCATATTCCCCTGTACTCATTACCATTTTACCTCTTTGAGCTACACCACTGTGATGTACTCTCTGATCATTCTTTATAGGTTCCTGCATCTCATTTGATACTTACTCTTCTCCTCTTATGCTTGTTGATCCTTTGGTTTCCACTCTTGAATGATTCTCTTTCTTCTTCCTCTATTTATTCTTCTAGGAAGCTGAAATTCTTCATTTTCCTCCTTTTTATTCAGCTTCCAGCATTCAATAAGTTCATGTCCAAAATGCAAGCACTCAGGACAAAATTTTGGCCTCCATTCATACATTATTTCCTACTATTTTACACATGTAGGAGTAATGATTTCAACTGTCTCCACCAAATGTTTTGTGATATCCACTTTCACGAGCACTCTTGCATAGGATATCTTCCCTAAGTCAGCTGTGTATCTATCTGTATACATTGGCACTCCCACAACACTTGCCACCTTACTTAAAGCATCTGCAGTCCAATAACCAACTAATAGACTAGGTAGTTGAATCCACAATGGAATAGTTGTAATACACTTCAGATCAAAGTGAAAATCTCTCTCCCAATTCTGCAATATCAGTGGTTTGTTATGGTATGTATACGGTCCTGCTTGCAATACAACTTCCTTTTCATCCCTTTTCCCTAATCTGAACACATAGTATCCATCTTGATGATATAGCACTTGAGGCTTATCTACAAAGTCCCAGATTGTTTCAATGTAATTCACCATCGATTTCTCATACGGTGTATCCCCAAGTACATACCCAATTAAAGCATTATCCCAATACTCTTTTAGTTCATTCACATCTTCTTCTTCAATTTTTATTACCAATTTACCTTCTCTATGGTTTGGTGGTACGTAATCCAACCTCATCCCCATTTGCGAGCTCCTATTTTGCATTCGTATCTCTGTTGCATGTGCCATTCTTTCCTCAGTCTTTTCTACATTTCCCAGATCTAGATCTACTCTCCATGACCCAGCTTCTGAGAATTGAAGGCGCTTTGGACTCGTAGGAAGCTGGTCCTTGCTCTTAAGAGACTCAATCACATTTTTCCCAGAATTACAGTTCCATTGATTTCTACTCATTCCTCTTTCTCAGCTATCTCAGTCTCCTCTTCAATTGGCTGAAAACCAGTTGGTAAGAAGCTACCAAACGTTAATTGAGTAAGAGTTTTTGTCACCGTATTTACCGGCGTAACTTCTCCGGTCGCCATCGTAAATTGCCTTCGCTTCCTTGCCATAGGTGCACGTTAGCCTGCCTTGGCTTATCGTGCACCGAGAGCATTCAGCGATTTTCCATAGGACCAGAATCTTTCAACAAGGCTAAAAACATGATAAAACATTTGGGTCTTCATTATGAAAAAAATACATGCATGCCCTAATGATTGCATGTATTTTGGTAAAAAAAAAAAAGGAAACGGACCTATTTGAACATAATGGATATAGACTTTATAAAGAGTCTTTTATAACTAATTTGGGATTGAGATATAGTTGATTGATTGATTTATTTGTTGTACAGGTGGGAAGTTGATTTACCAGAGTACCAAGAAGCGGGCTAGTGGTCCTAAGTGTCTTGTAACTGTAAAGAAGAGGATTCAGGGGGTAATGTCATCTTCTTTTTCACATATTCTTATTCTGCATTTCTAGATGCGTTGTTGAAGCTAAATATGTGCTATTTAGATCTAAATTCGTAAGATTCATATTTTCCAGAGTTTTGCTTTGCATATATCATGTTTGTTTAAGTTGTTGATACCTCTAGGAATAGAATTGCATTCTGCTGCATATTGTTCACCATGTATTTCATGTTCTGCTGCGCTACCATTATGTGCTCCACAGTATGGACTAACAACAGATAGCAAATTTATAAACAATATTGAAGAGCATTTTTGCCGTGCAAAATCTCAACACCGCTTATAGCAAATCACATTCTTCATGTAAATATAGCAATCCTCTTGCTATTCTGTGGTGACCCAAAAAGTCATCTCTCATTTTTACAAGTCAAAAAAGTGTTTCAAGGCCTTGAAAACCTCATTTTATTTCACCTCATTTTGCGTGCACATCCCGTGCGTATAGCCGGGAAGCTTTTGTATGAAAAACTGAGAAAAATGCTAGTTTTGCCTTTAAAATTAAATTTAAGTTGACTTCGGTCAATATTTTGGGTAAACGGATCCGGACCTGTGATTTGACGGTTCCGGAGGGTCCGTAGAAAAATATGGGACTTGGGTGTATGCCCAGAATCGAATTCCGAGGTCCCAAGCCCGAAAAATGAATTTTTGAAAGGAATTATTTTATTGAAAATATAAGAGTTTTTGGAAATTTGGTTATATTTCAAATTTATGGTATCGGGCCCGTATTCTGGTTCTGGAGCCTGGTACAGGTACAATATGATAAGTATAACATGTCTGTAAAATTTGGTAAGAAACGGAGGTTGTTTGACGTGATTCGGACCCACGATTGTAAATTTTGATACTTTGAAAGTTTTGGAAATTTTCTTTGATTTTTATGATAAATTCGTTGTTTAAGATGTTATTTTAGCGATTTGATCATGCGAGTTGTCCGTAGGATGTTCTTTAGGTTGTATACATGTTTGATTTGGAGCCCCGAGGGCTCGGGTGAGTTTCAGATAGGCGTCGGGGTGATTTTTACTTAGAAAATCTGGTGTCTTGTGGCTGTTGCTGGTGTCCAGAAAATTTACCCTATGCAAACACATGAGTATCCATGCAAAATCAATGCAAACGCGGGGAAGGGGGCTGGGTAACACTATGCGATCGCATAATACGGGGTGCGAACGCGGAGCATAAGAAAATTACTCTACGCGAACGCACCCATGTAGACGCGAACACAAAGAGTATGGGGGGCCTGGGGGCTGGGTAGGTTTTGCACAGTGGGAACGCACCAGTGAGGTCACGATCATGTAGGATGGGGAAGGGTAACTATGCGATCGCATTAGCCCTGTCGCGAACGCATAGGACAAATCTGCCCAGTCATTTAAAAATAGAACCTATTTCGGGATTCAACCAAAAAACTCATAACTTATTCTTCTAAACTCCAATTTGGGCAATTTTTGAAAGAGAACTTCACTAAAAATTCATAGGTATATAATCTTAGACTCTTTTTCTTCCATTTCCATTAATAACCATTAGATTTCTAGGCATAAATCATGTTCTTAAGGGTAGAAAATTAGGGATTTGGGTAGAGTTAGGGATTTTAATATAATTGGGATTTAGACCTCGTTTTGGGGCCGGATTTCAAGATTTATTTCGTATTCGGGCTTGTGGCTGAACGGGTGATCGGGTTTTGGTCCGAACCTCGTGTTTTGACCAAGCGGGCCCGGGGTCGATTTTTGACTTTTCGGGAAGAATGATAGGAAATCTATAATTAAGTATTGGAATTGAATTATTTAGCATTTATTGATGTTATTGAGTCAATTATGTCTAGATACAGTCGATTTGGAGCCGAGTTCAAAAGGAAAAGCGGTGATTGAGGCTTGATTTTGGTCGTGGAAGTCGAGGTAAGTGTTAGGCTTAACTTTAGCTTGAGGGAATAGGTGTTGAGTCTCAATTGCTGTGTGTTTATACCATGTTCAACGTATAGGTAAGGTGATGAGTACCTATACATTGGCGTCAAGCATGCCCGTGAGTCGAAAATTTTGAATTATGTGATTTTCATTGATATTTACTGTGCTGTAGCTTGAATTTCACTTTAATGGTTGTTCATTCGGTGGAAATTCTTGTAATGGATATTGTTAAGTATTTGTTCGGTTAAGGAATCTTATGTAAACATATGTACTTGAGCGAGATTGACTATAGTTGTGTCCCTTGCCGGGATAGTGGTATTTTACTGTTATTCCCTTGTCGGGATGTTATGACTTATGATTCACATTGTTTTTTTTTTTCTTGCCAAACTTCTGATATTGATATTGTTTGGGTGAGGAAGAGTGTAAAGCACGAAGGTTGATGTCGTGTATTAATTATTGCGAGGAGGAGTGTAAAGCACGAAGGGTGATGCCGTGTATTGATTATTGTGAGGATGAGAGTGTAAAAGCATGAAGGGTGATGTTGTGCCATGTTATGATATTAAAAGCACGAAGGGTGATGCCGTGCACTTGCTTCATTTATTATTTAGTGAGGAAGAGAGTAAAAGCATGAAGGGTGATTGTATTGGTAAAAAAGAGTTTCACACGTGTAATAAATCTTGATGACTCAGCAGTCTACGTGGAGCAATGAAGACACGACAGCTAGACGGGACTCTATGAAGAGCTATGAGGAAAAGAGGCATGGTAAATCACACCCACGAGTTAATTAGCTATGGAAGTCTCAACCTAATTGAGAAGATGAAGAGACACGCTCAAAGTGTATCTGGGAGAAACAAAGGGCAGATTCAGAGATCTTCAATTAGTGATCCACGCATTACACAAAATTCACGCAACAGTTACGGTTACTCATTGTAACGTTACATTAATATCATAATTAGTCATTAATGCTCATCACTGAAAAAGGCAGGCGTTATATTAGGAAATTCCCTATATAAGGGAGTAAAATATAACCTGTAGAGGACCCTGAACCACTATTGCAATATACTTTCTTTCTATGCATCTTACTGTTTTTCATTTACAAGTTTGCCTACTATAATCTTATTCTTTGGTTATCAGAAACCTGTGTTCTTCTTAAAATAGCTTTGGTCAAAGAATCCAATTCTTTGGTTACAAAATTGGTTTCGTTACGGGGAATCTGATAATCTTTGTTTGCTTTTCAAGCGATATCCTCTGAACTATGTCGAACTCCAATGACAACAACCAGCAAAGGAATGGAACCCCAGTTCCATCGCCTTCAAGAACCCCACGTGGTTCAAGGGAACAATCCCCAGAAAGATCCAATAACAACAATGATAATAATGATCAAACGGTGGAACAAGATCGAGTAAAGAAAATGATTGAAGAGTATGTGAGCCAAGCTTTGCAAGAATTTGTGAGGGGATTACCGGCAGCGTTACCTGAACCACCGACACCACCCCCCAATAATACCATCACCATGGAAAATCCTCAATCTGGGTTGGAAAACTCAGGAAGGGGAGATACTCCTTATGAATTTCTCGAAGCGAGACTAGGTATATCTAATAACTCTGAAGTACATACTTTATTACTAACTTTGTAAAAACAGGTGAAGGAACAAAACGATCGAATCAAACAAATTCCTGGTGTACCACCTGTTATCAAAGGCATTGACGTTGATATATATTCCCAACAACCTTGGAAACCAAGCGCAGCACCCGTACCCATTCCAAAGAAGTTTAAAATGCCTAACGTACCTAAATATGACGGGACAACCGACCCACGCGACCATGTAATGCTTTTACCACCGGAGTGAAGGGCAATGACCTAACAAAATAAGAAATTGAGTCGGCCCTGGTAAAAAAAATTGGAGAAACACTTACCAAAGGGGCGCTAACCTGGTATTCTCTTCTCACTGAAAACTCTATTGATTCTTTTGCTGAGCTTGCAGATTCTTTCATAAAGGGACACTCCGGTGCGCAAAAGTCGAGAAAAGGATGGAGGACATCTTTAAAATAAAACAAGGAGATACGGAACTACTTATTGAATTTGTAGACAGGTTTCAACGAGAAAGAATGCAACTACCAAGGGTGCCTGATAATTGGACAGCCATGTCATTCGCAAGTAATCTAAATGAAAAAAGCTCAGAAGCCACGAGAAGACTTAAGGAAAGGTTGAGAGAATTCCCAGCTACAACGTGGAACGATGTTTATAACAGGTATAGTACTAAACTTCGAATAGAAGAAGATACCATTGCTCGTCCAAAAGAGGAAGATTATACCAGATCCAGGCATTCAGAATCAGACACGAGATCAGGTAAAAACAGGTACGATCCTTACATGGGACCATCGAGATGTGAAACTCGTCCCAGGTTTGAAAACACCAAGTCAGATTATGGACCACCAAGAAGAGATGCGGGCTCGTCTTCATCTAGATCCAGAAGGGATCAAGGTCAGCGACCTAGAGGTAATGCGCAAATTGGGGATCATAACTTTAATGTAAGTACCTCTGAACTAATTTTAGTGTTAAGAAATTTGGGTGATAAGGTTCGATGTCCCAAAGAGATGAGGTCGAATCCGAATAAGAGGAACCCAGATCTCTGGTGTGAATTCCATAATGATCGTGGACGCAGAACTGCAGATTGCAGATTTTTGCAAGGTGAGGTAGAATAATTATTGAAACGGGGCTATTGGACAGAATTGTTCAGTGAAAAGGGTAAACAGACATACACGAAGAACATGCAAGATCCCCCAAAACCTCCATCTCCAAAACAAACCGTCAAAGTGATACATGGATGTGAAGAAGTAAATGAAGTGGTCTGAAAAACGACCACAAAGTTTACAATTACACATGGAAAACGGGTTCGTGAAAATCTGGAAGCGGACGATATAACCTTCGATGATGCAGATATTGGCGGATTAATGCTTCCTAACAATGATGCTCTGGTAATATCCTTACTTATTCATGACACTAACGTAAAAAGAGTGTTGATTGATCCAGGTAGTTCGTTCAATATCATTTTGCTAAGAGTCGTGGAAGAAATGCTATTGGAGAATCAAGTAATCCCAAGGGCACGAGCCATATCAAGGTTTGATAACTCTACGGTTATAACAAAAGGAGAAATTGAGCTTAGCACTTATGTTGAGGGGCTGATCAAAAGTACTAGGCTCCAAGTCATCGATACTGAAATGGCTTATAACGTAATCGTGGGAAGGCCATGGATCCACGACATGAAAGCAATACCCTCCACCTTGCATCAGGTAATTAAATTCCCCTCTGAATGGGGGATTCAGCAAATTAGAGGCGATCAACAAACTGCAAGAAATATAAATTCCGTGGTACGTACAACAAAAAAGTAGAGGTGGAAGAATCAAAAGATAAGAGAATCTCCCAAGCAGGTAACACCGCCCAAATAGTCATGGAAGAAACTACTACCCAAATTGGTACGGAAGGTATTATTGCTGAAACGGGTACGAAAAAAATACTTACGAGAAGGTGAATCAAGTTACCACGGAAGGTGCATTGGACCACACGGATGTAGATTCCAGACCAGACGTCATTCATGAACCGGAGGAAGACGAGCACATCAAAATACCTACGGAAGAGCTCGAAGTTGTTCCATTGTCTGAACAAAAGCCTGAACATAAAGTGTATATAGGCACGAGGCTGAGCCCAGGTCGAAGAGGTAAGTTAATTGATTATTTAAAGGCTAACGTAGATTGCTTTGCGTGGTCCCAC
>ML363358.1:0-14955 GCA_005239505.1 Nicotiana paniculata | reverse complement strand
ACTCCTAGACTTTTAAGCCCAATGCTTAAAGTCTTTAAGCCCAATGCTTAAAGTCCAACATATTTTTATAAATAACCATTGTTTTCTTTCATTATTGATCACCTTACTGTCTCGTTGTTTTTATTCTTCTTTTATATGGCTTTTTGGTATTGTTCCTTCTTATTTTTATTTTCATTAATGTGGTGCTTACGCTTTCCTGAGCCGAGGGTCTATTGGAGACAACCTCTCTATCCTCAAAAGATAGGGGTATGGTCTGTATACACACTACTCTCGCAAGATCCCAGGGTGTGGGATAATACTGGTATGTTGTTATTGTTATTGTTGTAATTGAGTACTTTTTAATACTATCTCCTCATATGTCTACACTTATTTTCCTGATGGTAGGATAATTAGGAACTGACATCAAAGGCGGAGTCAAAATTTTAATTATTTGAGTTCGAAATTTTAATCCTTGAATTACTGAATTTTAAATTAATAATAATCAAAATTATTAGGTTCAGTCGAACCCTTATCCGACGACGTCCGACCTCCGTCCCTAACTGACATGATCTATTCATATAGTATCATCTTTTATATCGCCTTTTGGTTAACATTTCGATTGAAATAATAATCATGTACGTATTTGCTTTTTTTATTTCCCTTCTTATATTCTCTGGCCTAAGTATCCTGTCTATATTCAACTCTAAGAGTTCTACAGAAAAATTTAGAAGTTACAATTACCAATTTGCTCTTGTAACACTAGTTTGACAGTATAAGAATGTTCCGTTGGAAGTCCTCAGCTGAATACTTGAGCTATTAAATCCATTAATATAGACATATACAAGGCATAATCGATATGTTTACTATCGTTTCATTCTTAATACATTTATCCCATATATTTTTATGAGGTGCACTATTTTTTATTTTTTATTTTGTGGAAAAAAATAGCAAATTTTTATATGAAGATGCGTCCTATATGCTTGTGTCATTTTTTGAGAAACTGGAAATTTCATTGAAAATATATTGCATTGTAGGTTCCAACTGTAGTAAACTTGCAAATATTTCAGGGGCTTTCTAAATAATTTTTAATGTAAGTTTTATCATACTTAGGCGATGCTCATATATATTCTGATTGATGAGACGCAAGGCGGTGTTAACAAGAGGTTGGAGATTTGGAGACATGCTCTTGAGTTTAAAAGTTTCAAGTTGAGTAGGACTAAGACAAAATATTTGGAGGGCAATTTCAGTTTGACTCACAAGTCATCCCCAATAAAAGAAGTTTCAACTATCTTGGGTCAGTTATCCAGGGGATGGGGAGGATGTCACGTACCGTATATGGTGTGGGGTGAATGAAATAGATGTTAGCATATGGAGTCTTGTGTGACAAGAAAGTGCCACCGAAACTTAAAGGTAAGTTCTATAGAACTGTAGTTAGACCAGCCATATTATATGGGGATGAGTGTTCACCAGTCAAGAGTTCACATATCCAAAAGATGAAAGTAGCAGAAATGAGGATGTTGAAATAAATGTGCGGGTACACTAGGCTGTATAAGATTCGGTGAAGATATTCGGAAAAAGGTAGGCATGACTCCCATAGACAACAAGACGAGGGAAGCGAAACATAGATGGTTCGAACACGTGCGAATGAGAAGCCTAGATGCTCCGGTTAGGAGGTGTGAGCGCTTGACTTTGTCAGGTATGAGAAGAGGCAAAGGCCGGTCTAACAAGTATTGGGGTGAGGTGATAAGGCAAGATATGACACGACTTCAGATTTTTGAGGATATGACTCTTGATAGGAAGGTGCAGAGGTCGAGCATTAAGGTTGAAGGTTAGGAGGTAGTTAAACATTTTTCTACTTTGTTTCGAGGGTGAGGCTAGTGTGATAGTGTTTTATCTTGGAATACTAGTGATTTATGTTGTGTTCACGTTATTTTTATGTTTTTTCCTAGTACTTTGTCATTATTACTAGTTATTGTTATTGCTTTTTTATCTATTTTTTTTTTGTCTCTCACGATTCTGATATTAATTTTTTGTCTTATGTTATTGTTACAGATCTATAGTCTCTTCTCGTCTTCTCGAGCCCTCGTCCTTCAAAAAGAGCCTATCTACTCCTTCGAGGTAGGAGTAAGGTCTGCGTACACAGTACCCTCACCAAACTCCACTTATGAGTTTACTGGACTATTGTCATTATTGTAATATTTGCTCACGTCGAAAATACTGAGTTTAAATGAACCGCTATATAAAATTGCATCAGCACCGGTGGAAAATGTTTCATGCTAGGAGTAGAGGAATTTGCTATATTATACCACAATAATTTTGCAATTTCTGCAGTTACAGAATATGTGGTGAGTAGTTTCTCGACTTGAATAGCAAATTTTACAAGTATCATCTCTAGCAATAATCTTGTTTTGGTAGTTGGAAAGTATGTATTCTTTCATATTCAAGGAGCTATAAAAAGGCGTAATGACTTTCTGGCCATTTAAACTTGTAGGGCTTTTGAAAGTCAATACACGAACTTTGAATTTTTCCATTTGAACACTCAAACTCATGATTTCCTTAACTAATAAACGCATCTCACTTTTGAGTCTATGTACGTGTATTACACATACACAAACATGTCCATCCGGTCAGCAAATGATTAATGAGATTGTTACACGTAAAGGGCGCGAAAACAAACCCCAACTAATTGGGGTCCCCTCTCTTTTAATCAATAGACTGACCAAAACCAGCCATGAACTTTCATAAAATCCATCATTTTTCACTTTTCACAAATTCATAAAATCCATACCCCAATTACAAGTCAAAGAATTGATGAACCACCTTCTAAAATTCTACCGAGGCAAAAAAGAGCCGGCGAAGCTATGTCAAAAAAAGACACGAATGATGAAATCCAAAGGAGAGAAGAAGTCGGATTGCGTAATAAGAAATTTTCACCCAAATTTCGTCACTTTTTTGATGATCTTTCTCTTTTCTCTATTTGTCTTACAGTTTGAGATGTATACAAAACTGAAAGAGGGAATTAATGTGAGAGAAAAGATTGACAGAAAATTTTTAATAAAATTTATTGTTTTTCACCACTACTGCCTAGGTTTGGAACAAACACATGAAGAAGCGGGAAAATATTGGAGTGGGGGAGAAAGAAAAGAGTGNGGGGGGGGGGGGGGGGGGGGGGGAGGCAGACGATGATGCAGAACATGGAAAAGAAACAGAAAGGGGTGAGGGAAATAGGGGTTCACTGATTTTGGAGCAGAGGCTTATTTTCTTTCTTTTTCTTTGTATACTTTTTTTATTTTAGATTTTTTTAATCAAAATTATTGCAGTGACGCGCTTAATTTAGGTGATTTGTATATACGTTGTCCTTGTCACCTCTGTCACTACTACATGTGCATGGTCAACGGTCAAATATATTTATTAGGTATCAAATATACGAGTTCGAGTTTTTAAATGAAAAAAATTCAAAGTTCATGTATCGACTTTCAAAAGCTCTACAAGTTTAAGTGGCCACGAGGCCAATTCGCCCTGTAAAAAAGATTTTGTTAATGGGATCCAAGTAAAATCTGCATTTGATGAAAAATGTATACCATTCTTTATTTGCATCCAAAAGATATTATCTTTGCTAGTGGATTGAAACAATATTTTTGTATAGATATCATGTACTAGATAATTTCCATTAACTGTCGGCTAATTTTGGAGTTTGATTCAACGGGAAAAGGGCAAATATATTCTTGTACTGTGAGAAAAAAATTGAATATTTTCTTCGTTAAACTTTGAGTCCAAACATATTTCTTTCGTTATAAGTTATACTATTGATTCATATATCTTTTTCACTTAATTTGTTCAAACTGGACATGCAATTTTAGGTGACAATGAATTTGATGAGGTGAATGCCACGTAACATTCATTTTATCCCTCCTTATATTTTATTTTCTCTATTTAATTCTTGAAATATACACCAAATAAAAAGATAAAATCATACAGGAACGACAAGATCATGATGTCTTCAAATGGGAAGTACTACCACTGGAAAATATAGTCGAAATCTCTGTAAGCACAATTTGCCTGGGCGGTGAATCTTTTTAATAAATAAAAAGCAAATGCTTTAATCAGGATTCGTATTTTTGTAGGCAAACTTATAAAATTCTTTACATTTATATATTATGTGTATATTACAAGGTATGGGATTCTGGACCACAACAAGCGGGGTATGAATATACTCATTTAACTAGTTACTCTAATCTAAGTGGGCGTTTTGACATAAGAATTGTAAAATTTCATAAAAATTCAGGTGAAAAATGGTATTTGGAAATTAGAGATGTGTTTGGATATGAATATAATTTTGGATTGTTTTTGAATTTTTGTGAGTGATTTGAGTGGAAACTTTGAAAAAGAATTTTTGGAGTTTTTCAAATTTTCAAAAAATTTCAAAATTTATCTTCAAGTGAAAATTGAAAATTTTATGGCCAAACATGATTTCGACAAAATGACAAAATTCTTATGTCCAAACGGGCTCAAAAGGTGCAACATCGGTCAATCGCCATAGTCCGAAATTTGCACCGATTGTTGTGCCTGTTATAATGGTGGTGGTTATGGTGGTAGATGGAAAGAAAATTTAGCCGTAGAAAAACAAATAGAGAGAAGGGGTAAAATGGGTTAGGAGCGCTGAGGTGGCATGTCCCGTAGGGTTGAATGCCCACATTGGACAAACTTAACGAAAGAAAGGTATATTTGAACCAATAGTATTGTAAAAATTGTGTGGGCGACCAAATCCATTTAACCTATACCCATTTCTAAAAAAAGTTTTAACTTGTACCCACTTTTTAAACAATTTCAGCCTCTTTCTCCTCCTCCTTCGTTTTCTTCTTATTTCTTCTGTTGTTGTTGGTGCTGCTATGAAATTTCAGTTCATATGGACGAACTTTCTGCTGAAGATTAACGTTTGTTGTTTATGTACTTCAACCAGCCTAATAACTTCCAAACAAATAAAGTTAAGAATGCTGAAGTTCATCAAATATAAATAAAAACTTTAGCTCCTAGAATGCTGAAGTTCAACAAATACAAAACAAACTTCAGCCCTGAAGTTCATCACAAAACATAACAAAGCTTCAGCTAAAACATGATGAAGTTCAACAAATATAGAACAAAACTTCAGCCAAAACATGATGAAGTTTAGCAAATATCAGTTTATTTAGTGCTGAAGTTTTTACAAATGAACCAAATTACTTCAGCATCTTCTGCTGCAGTTTTTTGAAAAAGTTTTACGATAAAACTAATGAATCCAGAACAAAACTTCAGCTTATTTAGTGCTGAAATTTTTACAAATGAACTAAATAACTTCAGCATCTTCTGCCGAAGTTTTTGAAAAAGCTTTACGAAAAAATTATTGAATATAGGGCAAAACTTCAGCTAAAACATGTTGAAGTTCAACAAATAAAGAACAAAACTTCAGCTAGTAGAATGCTTAAGTTCAACCGTTTATTAGAATGTTGAAGTTTGCGTGATTGCCTTTGCTATTTCAGGCCCGTATGCCTGAAGCTTAGGCGAAAAATGGGTACGCTTGCAATTTTTTTTGTAAAGCGGGTATAAGTTAAAACGTGACCCAAAAAGCGGGTATAGATCCTTTTTTTTTGTCGTTCCCATTTGCATCTATACCCCATTTCGAGGTTACAATTGAACCTATACCCATTTTGTAAAATATTTGCAAGCATACTCATTTTACGATCAACTTTAGATTTATCGAGTCTGAAGTTAAAAAAAATAGTCTGAAGTGAAAAAATTGCACTTCAGATGCACTTAAGGCCAAATAGGCCTGAAGTGCAACAAATAGTTTAATGCACTTAAGGCTAATTAGTCTGAAGTAAAAAATTGCACTTCATATGCACTTAAGGCCAAAAGGTCTGAAGTGCAACCAATGTTTTCATGCACTTAAGGCCAAATATGCTTGAAGTGCAAATTGCCTAAAAAGAGAAATCTGTTCTTTGAATTATATCAATCAAATATACGATTTAATACCTAAATCTACTCCAAATGAACTCAAATTTAAAACATAGCCTCCAAATATCAACAGGAACAAACCTCAATCATCAATTTGTCAAAACAACAATAAATCTAATTAATCCATTTTTGCAATTAAGAAAAAGAAGAAGAAGAAATCCTAAGCAATAGTAAAAATAAAGCGTCATAACAACTCACCACTGTATAACAACATAAACTACCTTAAAATATGCTCACAAACACCATACAAAATCACTGTCACCCGAAAAAGAGAAGAAGGAGAAGAAGGAGGGGGATGAAGAGAAAGAGACTTGAAGTTGTTTAAAAGTAAGTACAAATTAAAAAAACTTTTAAAAAATGGGTATAGATTAAATGGGGGCGACCAAATAGGCGCCCGTGCATTTTTTTGTCTTATTTTACACGTAATTAGTAGTAGCTTATTTGGTGGTTGTTATTATTGTACTGTATTATATTCTAAATACAAGATATGTTTTGATTGTTACTTAAGTTTTATTTTATTATCGTCGTTATGTAATGATCGATTTGGTGTGGTCGCATCGTTACCCTATTTTCCCCCATTTTGCCTTTCCTTATTATTAAATATCATACTTTGTCTTTTATCTTACAATTTCATATAATAATTTTACCCTGTACCTTACCTTTTCTTTGTAATATTACAAATCTATTCTTCATATTGTGGTGTATGATATAATTAATGACATCAAACAATATAATTTATCCAAACATCGTATTCATCAAATAATCAAAATAATGTAATATAATATAATACAATACAACACGATTATAAAACACATATAACAACCAACCAAACAAACTGTCAAACTCCGCACTTATTTAAATTCCATAATAAAATGAAATGAAAATATAATCTTTGATTTAAAAGAACTAGGAAAACGTGATGTAATTTGACTCAAGTTTTTTGTTTGTTTGAAACTTATGATCTTTAACAACTTAGGGGTCGTTTGGTATGAGGTATAAGAAGGTATAGTGCTAGTATAAAAATTCAATACCACCTTAATATTTCGTTTGATTAGCAAACTAACTATAAGTTATCACAGGATTAAAATTAACATCGGGATAACTTATACCTTATAGAGGGTGGAGTAATTTGCACCGGTATAACTTATACATTATTCTTACAAATTATGCAATTGTCATATTTAATACAACATACTAAACAATGGATAAAAAATAATCTCAACATAACTAATTCCAGTATGACTTATACCAGTATAACTTATCACGACATAAGTCATATTCAAACCAAACACCCCTTAGAGGCTAAAATTTGTATGGGATCATAATATTTGAATGGATATATAAACTTTTCATTAAAGATAAAAACGGTAACATAACAAATCTAAAATTAAATTATTTTATTTTACATAAATTGAGACGGAAATATTACATTACAGTCTCTGGCTCAAATTAGGACGTACTGATTAAAAGCTTAGGAAGAAAAATAGAACTCCATCCGTTTCAATCTTTTTGATCCTTTTTGAATATGAGTATCAGATTGACTAATTCTCCATGTAATTTAAACATAAATTCTTCATATTTAAAAATTTAAAATTACGTAAAAAGTACTATAATTATACTCCCTTCACTGAGCGCATAATTTATTTTTTATTTATTTTAAACTTGTGATGCAAAATAAGATAAATATATATTGTGTTGTCTATAAATTATTGCATAAAGATAAATTATTTTCAAATGAATCATTTTTTTTTGCACATATTAAAAAGAAAATAAGTTTACATAAATTGAGACGGATCCCAAATGGTAAGAACTGAATTTTAGCCAAAATAGAAAACTTTGCCAAACCGTCAATTGTTACTCTGGATCTGTTCCTCTTAAGATTTCCATACTTCCAAATGGCTGATGAACAAAGGAAACCGCTCTATAAAAATCTGTTTTCACTCTTAAAAATCTATCCTCGAACAAAATTTGCGAAGCAACTCGTTACAGCCGAAAAATTGTCACTGCAATTTGCTCACAAATTCAAGTTAGCGAAGAACAACTTATATTAGTTGAAAGAACACGTGGTAGCTTTATTGTTACTGCCTACTAGAAATGTTGGGCTTGGGCCTTTTAAGTTTATGAAAGGGCAATATAGGAAATACAAATTTTGTTTTAGGGTTTCTCTCGATGGTCAAATATTTTGGCTGCCTATATTAGATCCAAATTTTCTATCAAACTTGATTGGATTCCTTGAGTTTGTTGTTGCATATCCGAGGTATGTAGTTGTATTCATTCTATCTCATTTATTTTGGGTTTATCGGAAACAATTTCTCTATTCTTATAATATAGGGGAAAGTTAATTCTTTATATACTGTAAGATTCACTGGATTTTTTGTTGTTGTTGTTGTTGTCATCTTTTAGTGCTTTTTGAATTGTCTATCTTTTAGAATAGTATGGAATGTTTTTTTCTTAAACTCCTTTTTATTTAATGGTCAAAACCTAGTTATAAAACAAGGAAATTGTTTTGACTTTGATGTAGTTTGATTGTATACAAAATTTAAGAAAGAAACAAAGACTTTTTATATTTGTGGTCTTAAACATATCATAATGTTGCTATAAGATTTTTGCAACTTATAACTAAACATGCCATAACATTTGTGCTAATATAAAAACTTTTCAATAAGCGTAAAATAAAAAGTTCAAAGTCAAATTATATATAAATTTAAAAAGATGTAATTCTCCGTGGAAAAAATAAAGAAATAATGTTATTAATTTTTAAACGGGGGAGTACAAATTTTTATATATTTTTAACTAGAAAAGTCGTGATATGTAGAACTTTTTGTCTCATTTCATCTCATTTTTAAAGATATAAAATTGTTTTTAAGAAGTAGAAATGAAATGTCCAAATTGAAACTGAATACTATTTGGTTTGACCCTCATGCTTCGAATCTTGTCATCTTTTTTGGGGAGAAGAGGGACAAAATACCCTCTTTTTTTCCATCTTATGTATATAATTCAAGTGTGTATAACTTGAAATGCAAAAATGACTTTATGGATCTCCAAATATATATGTGCATAGTAGGAACTTTAGCCACACTAGCGGAATTACACTGCATAGGTAAAAGATGCCTTGTGAAATATGAGATTAGAAAAGCGTGTGTCGATGTAGTATCGTCATAGAGGTTTGAAAGTTTTTGGGAGAAGTTGGAGTAGGATGGCTTACCAAGTGATATAACGATACACTAAGATGTGGTCGGAAGTCTGACTGGAGAGAAATAATACCGCGATCCCAATGTGTTAGAACAAAGGAGATATTCAAAGTTGTGCAGACTCTGGGAAGAAGTGATAAAGCATAGACTTAGGGACATCACAAGAGTGATGAAGAACCAATTTGGTTTTATATCTACTACGAAGGTTATATTTTTGCCTAGAAGATTGATGGATATTTATTGCAACACGAAGAAAGATCTGGACATAGAGTTCATTTTACCTAGAAAAGTCATACTCCCTCTTGTTTGACTGGGCACGGAGTTTAAGAAAAAATGAAGACTTTTTGAATTTGTGGTCCTAAACAAGTGCAAATGGGACTCAGAGTATTTGTGTGGTTATAAAAACTTCTCATTAAAGATAAAATTGGAAGTTTAAGCTAAATTGTTTCCAAATTTAGAAAGGGATCATTTCTTTCAGAACCGAGTAAAAAGGAAATAAGTTCACATAAACTGAAACGGAGGGAGTATGATATTTGTTTTGGTAAAGAGAAAATGCATTTGATAAAGTATCAAGAAAATTCCTTTTGATGGGTGTTGAAAAAGAAATGAATTCGTATTGATAAGGAGCCTTCACCAGTGTAAGAGCAGCAGAAAGCCAGAAAGAGATATAAAGGAGTTTTTCATGACCATGGTTTATATTAGGGATTGACGTTTAGCATATACTTGTTTACCCTGGTTATGGATGAGGTGACCAATACAATACAAGATGGGGTCTCATGGTGTATACTATTTGCTGATAATATTGTGCTAATTGACGAAAACAAAGGTGTCACCCAAATGCTTGAACTATGGAGAAACATTCTCGGTAGAGGTAAGACTGAATATATGCACTGCAAATTTAGCCAATATAAGAAGAGTGAAATTGAGGTGAAATTAGATGGGATTGTAGTGCCTACATGCACATAATTTAGATATTTAGGCTTGTTGTTCCAAGAGAATGGAATGATAGACGAAGATGTTACCCATAAGGTCACAAGCAAATGGTGAAACGAAAAAGTGCTAAAGGGGTGTTATGTGATTGAAAGATGCCTACTAAAGTGCGCGGTGAGTTTTATAGAACCGTTATAAGGCCAACACTGCTATATAAGAGTAAATGTTGGGCCACTAAAGTTCAACGCATCCACAAGATGAATATTGTAGTGATGCTGGTACTAAGATATATGTGTGATCATACAAGATTAGAAATGATCCGCAAGAAGGTTCAAGTAACACACATTGAGGATTATAATAGGTTGCTTGAATTGGTTTAGTCCAGTGTTGTACTGTTGTCAAAGGCGCGCTTAAAGCGCGCTTAAGCCCTAAAGTGATGCTCAAAACATGTTGAGCGCTTCGCCTCGCTTTGTGGGCGCTTTAGTGTCGCATCATGACTCTAATTCATACTTTTCCATGCCAATGAGAGTGTAATTATGAAAATGCAACATTAAACATTTAATATTTCACTTTATAGTAATTTTTTTATCCAATTTCTTTGTCCATATATTTATTATTCATGCTTATAATTATTAGTTTTGAACCACATATACATATTTTTATTTTTTTTCCAGTTGCGCATTTTTTCATTAAGCCCACACTTTATTTGCGTTTTGCGCTTAAAGCACCAACGGACCTTAGGGCTTTTTTGCGCTTTTCACCTTTGATAACACTAGACTTTAGTCATGTCATGCTCGACCTCTAGATGCATCTGCCATAGATGTGAAACCATGACAGTGAAGGTGTTCAATAAGGACAAGGTAGACCAAAATCACGTAGAAGGAAGTTGTCTAGAAGTACCTACAATTTTTGGGCATCTATGCCGTCTTAGTAAGAAATATGGCAAACTAGAAGAAAAAGATTATGTATAGATGATAAATATTGACGTTAGCACTTGATCTATAGGTCCTATCCTTTCTAGTAGCGGTTTAGCCTTTTAGAGATTTATATATTTGGAAAATATACAGAACTGTTAGTCCCGTTTTTTTTGTATTTTACCTAATATCGGTATGAGGTGAGTTTAAATGAGTAATGTGGTCAGTGAGGATTAATATAGCCGATCCCAAGTTCACAAGATGAGTGTCGTTGAGATAGACATACTAAAATGGATGTATGTTTGTACAAGATTAGAAAAATCATATTCAGCTGAAGTTGCAAGTAGCACATTAAGGATAAAATGAGAGGTCGCTTGAGATGATTTGGTCATATTCTACTTCAACCTTCAAAGTGGCAAAGTGGATTTGTGGAAGACCTGGGGTAGAGCTCCCCCCTCCCCCACGGTTGTGTGCCCATGCTTGTGTGGGGAACTCTCAGAGTTAACTTTTCTGAAAACCTGTGCTTTGGACCAGTTTTTTCTGATGATCACTTGATTATGAATTATAATCCCCTGCTCAGTCTCAAGCCCTGATGACGTATTGGTTCTTATTGTCACTATTTTTGTGATCGTCTACAATTTACATGCAACTTTGCATAATCGGTGATTGATATAACTGCTTATTTGCTGAAGATATCATGGACCAGAGTTATCAATTACCTTTCAAGGTAGGGCAATCAGCTGAAGCAAGGTCTTTCGAGGTTGGATTTCGTGGTGCATGGTTTCGGTGTAAGGTACAAAATACGCTAGATGTGTAGCATGAGCTTCAATCCTGCAAACTATAGTGTTTGAATACTAAGCATATTGGATGGGCTCAGTTTAAATACTTCAAAACGATCTCTAGTTAATATCTAGTTATTTTGAACAAATTCATGGTCACTTGGTCTCAATAAGGCAAAGTTCTGATGGAGGACTTTAAATATGCTTATACATTACAGTAGGCATGAGATTTTTGCGCGAGTTTAAGAACACTCACTGCACTTTCATTCATGTCATAAGAACAGCATACTAAACTTCAGCCACAATTCAAACAGAATACGTCCATCGACTAAAAGAGCAGTGTAAGTCAGAATGCAACCATTTGAATTTTCAGCTCAAAAGTGGGTCAAGTAGTAAATATAATCTTGTGCCACATTGACTTAGGAGCCTAATTTTGATGCTTTGCTTTTTTGCTAGACAAAAGAGTTTTATTGATAAAGTAGTAGAGTGTAATGCAGTTATATTTTTCTTTTGTACGTACATGATATCAGATAAAGGAGATATGCCTCAGAGGAGGACGTTGGAAGGCCTTATTGGAATACTTTGACTATCCAGATGAAAGTATGTTCTCTGGGATGTTCTGGTTAATTAATTGGTGCTAATTAACTGAAGGCTTTCATGCCTTGCAATCTCGATGCTTAAATTCTGTGGGTGCATTTTTGCTTGATTTACGGGTTAAGTTGCTTTTTTGGTCATCTGAATTCTAAATGTCAATGCATTAAGAAGATGTGCAGAGACTACCATCTAATGCCATCTAGGTAGTTGCTAAATACGTGTACAAAATAATGATGTGAAACTTTATAGAAGATACTTCCATCTCAAAGCTCTAAGCTTCAGTTGTAAATGCTTATCACTCCTTTGAGAACATTGCCTATTTGGCTGGTACACAGAAATAGATATGAAAAACATTCTATAAGTCTAAGTTGTCTCTACTCTTTCACTTGGCAGAACTTGGAAGTTGGAGCTAGGCACAGATCCTCTTAATGTACCTCCCAACCGAGTCTCAGAAATAGTTGATAAATACGCAACCACAGAGAACTGGTTTAATGTATTAGTATAAATCTTTTATTCATGTTTTTGATTCTTGAAAGCTGGTTTATTGATCTAGACTAGAATAAATGAGCAGAAATTCTACATCTTAGTTTGCTGGATCTATCTTTTAAGTATTTTTTAGTGTTTCTCAGGAAGGATGATGTCACGACCCAATTCTCTTATAGGCCATGATGGCGCCCAGCGCAGCCGCTAGGCAAGCCAACATGGGACTAACCACGTGATCCCTTTTTAATAGATTTTCAAGTAATTAAACTTTCCTTAATTTAAAGGATTTAAGAAAATCAGGTTTAAAATAAATAAAACGGAAGCAACTGAGTGCAATCATAATCATAGAAATAATCCAAAATCACAAGTCTACTAGTGTGTGCCAAGAACTGGTGTCACAAATGTATAACAATTAGTAGAATATACAAAACTCTAGCTACTGTCTGAATATAAAATAGATAGAACATAAATACAAAAGAGAGACTCTAGGGGCTGCGGAACGACTCAGGAAACAGCTCACCATTAAGCCTCGGGATATCTGGGATGTGCACCGGTAGGACCGCCAGATGCACCTGCCTCAGATCCTGCACGGTCAGTGCAAAAGTGTAGCGTGATTACATAAACAACATGTACCCAGTAAGTATCAAGTCTAACTTCGAAGAAGTAGTGACGAAGGACCGGCTCCGACACTTACTATGGGCTAACAATATGAAAATAGAAATTCTAAATAAATATGGGTTACATAAATTATAACAATAACTCATTAACAAGCACGAGCAGATAATTCTTTCACACTTTAATAATTCCAAATAAATTACTTCCCTTGCAATTTGTAACCTTACAAGCCATAACATTAGGCACCAAGTATTATTAAGCACGATTATGCAGTGGTCGTATGACCCGATCCAGAATAATGTGTACACTGCCGAGGGTCGAGTGACACGAACCATAGATGCATCTATCTATTGCCGAGGCGTTCGGCCCGTTCCACAAGAAGAGAGGATACTTTATAAGCATTTGGCTTAAATGTTATTAAAGGCTAATACACAAAGTAACACAAATTCCAATAAAGGTCTTTCACGATTTAATCAACAAGTTCTAATATAATTTAGGCACTTTAATTAACAAGGTGCAAACATATCAGGTAATTCATGATTTGGGTCCTAAAAGATATAAGCGTATTTAGTAGCTACGCACGGACTCTCATCACCTCGTGCATACGTAGCCCCCACAATCAAAGATTAATTTAAATTACCTATGGGATAAATTCCCTCTTACAAGGTTAGGCAAGAGACTTACTGCAACTCAAAGCTCACTTCCCAGCCTCAATTTCACTCTAAAGCCTCAACTCGGTGCCGCAACCCGAAACTAGTCAAATGTCGTATAAATCAATCAATATACGTTCAAAAGTTCATATTTTAACTATTAAAGTGATAACCCAACCTTAATTGAAAGACTCATATAATTCACTCCCGGGGCCGACATTCACAGATTCCGGAAATTTTTGAAGAAACTTGTTGTCCATAACCTCATGAACTCAAATATATAATTTTCACCCAATTCCATAACCATTTTCGTGGTTAAATCTCATTTTTACCAAAAGTAATTTTTCATCTAAACCCATGATTCTCAATTTTTACATGTTAAAATCTACCCAAAACCTATGTTTTAAACAACAACAACAACAACAACAACATACCCAGTAAAATCCCACTGGTGGGGTCTGAGGAGAGTAGAGTGTACGCAGACCTTATCCCTACTCCGAAAAGGGTAGAGGCTGTTTCCCGGAGACTCTCGGCTCGACAATAGAGACAATAATATCAGATTAGAACAGTATTGAAAAAAGCGTCCGCTTCTTCGCTTTAAGCGAGAAGCGAAGCGGAGCGGGGCTATGGGTGCTTCTACTGGTTGAAGCGACTCTGGTAGATAAAAGCGCCCCCCTCTCTGTGAAAAGCGAGAAGCGAGAGAAGCGGGAAAAGCGATAGAAGCGTACGCTTTTTTATAAATCTACCCAATAACCCTATTTTACTGAAATACCCAACAACCCTATTTTATTAAAATACCCAACAACTCTCTCTACTTCTTGGAAATCAC